>PVIW01010045.1:0-47189 GCA_004026585.1 Noctilio leporinus
AAAAAAAAAAAAAAAAAAGTGTCTGTGAAACAAATGAATGGCTCAATAAAGACTAGCAAGAGAAAAAAGAAAAGAAATGGGACTTGTCAGCCACAAAAGAAGGGGGGATTACATTTATAGAAATAGTAGCAAAGGGGACTGAGGTAGTTAAAAACAGCTTCCTGCGGAGAGGATTCTAGAACCAAATGCAGGATCAGAGTTATCAGTGCCCAAGATGAGAATAAATTGGCTTAACTGCAATACAGAAGCCTAGAAATAGGAAGCTAAACAATTTCCCAACAACTTTTGCAGTGTTTTTTAATAACTCACTCTTATCACAGTTCTGCTCTATGTGCACACATCAGTTAAGAGGATTGGCAAATAAGGTAAAAATGATGACAGTCCCTCTAAGGAGTCCATTTTCCTTCAAGATTCTCCCTCAGAGGATAGGGACCTGCTCATCCCTGTTTCATTTCCCCTCTTTTATTCCTGTTTCTCCAAATATTTACACTTTTGCTTCTCCACTTACTATCTCTTCTCCATTTTTCTCTAGGTTATCTTGACATTTCCTGAGTGACAAGGGTGATCATTGTTCTCTTGAGATGACTCTTGCTGGGCTCCTTCAGGACTGGGCTGGGTGCTTTGATTAGAAGGTAGTACTTTCCGCTCCACTTCCCTACCTCTGAGGAAGAAATAAGGGCTGGAGATTAAGTTAATCATCATGGTAAAATGATTCAATCAATCATGCCTACTTTAGAAAATCCTAAACAAAGGGGGATTCAGGGTGCTTCCAGGTTGCCAAACACTTCCATGTGCCAGGAAGGTAGCACATCCAGGTCCACAGGAAGAGCAGCTCTTATGCCTGCTATGCGCAGGACCCCTCTGGACCTCATCCTATGTGTTGATACATCTGACAGTTCGTTTATGTTTTTCATAATAACCTTGGAAAGGAGATTGTGGCAAGAGCTGGCTTTGTAGAGAACTTTGACAGAAGCGTGGGGAACGTGGGGCTGATACTTGCAGCCAGCATGTGAATGAGAACAGTCCTGTGGAATGGAACCCTCACACCTGCGCGGTCTAACTCTGAGTAGTCAGTGTCAGAACTGTAGGATACCTACTGGGTGTCAGAGAGCTGGAGAAGTGGTGTTGGAAAAGACACCAGGCACTTGGTGTCAGGAGGGAGAAAAGCCTTCCACCCTACCAGACTTGACACCATTACTTCTAATTACACCTTTAATAAACTTCATGTTGAAATTACATTCCTTTATTACTGTTAGGTTTGTGCCCAGAAGAAGAGAGGAGTTGGATGGACCAGTTTAAACCTTTTATTGAGGGATATTCAAGCAAGAGGGATGTTCAACCAAGAGGGACTACAGCAGCAGGAGAAGGGGTAGAGGAATTTTTAGGGGCATGGAGTAAACCCCCAGCGGAGTGAGTCACCCTGCTCACTCCTCTGGTCAGCTCCAGAGTCCCGGATGTAGGTGAAACAATGATGTCCTTGGTTAGGGATGGCTGCTGTGGGAACAGGAAGTCCAGGAGATTTATGGCCCTTGTTTCTGGGAAATGCTCAAAGGGAGAGGAACCAGGTCTCAGCAGGATGCAGGCAGCTATGCCTCAGTTGCCTCTGACAACAGGGAACTTTGTGACCGGGTGCCGGTGATGCAGACCCTCTTTGTTTTAGCACAGGTATTGGCTCAGGTCCTGCATGACTGCAGGTCACAGTTTCCAAGGACACTGTGACCACTGACCATAGCTGGTTTCATAAGTCCTGACACAGGTGGCAGGTTTGTGGGCAGGGACATCGGGTCTCTGGCCCTAACAGTTACTGGAATATGACGTGCATTCCTCATATTCATTCCCCTCTATCCCAACTCAAGAACAATTAATTCCCTCAAGGGCAGGCTTCTCCCCTACTTGTACTGAAAAGTCTTCCCAGATTCTCATCAGAATTTCTTTCTCACTCTCATACTTTTATTTTTTATAATGTAGCTCTAATCATAGAACTTTCATAATCTATCTTGTGTTTGATTAGATAAGAAATGCAGAAATAACAACAACAAAATTATGGAAAAGGGACATTCTATAAAATATTTGATCAGTATAACTCAAAACTGTCAGTCACCAAAGACAAGTGAAACCTGAGAAAATGTTACAGCCAAGAGGAGCCTAAAGAAATGAAAACTAAAAATGATGTGTTATCCTGAGTGAGATTCTAGAACAGAAAATGGATATTAGGTCAAAAATTAGGAAAATCTGAATAAATTATAGAAAAACAAAAACCTATTATGGTATGTTACATGTAAAGAAGGAAAACATGCTATTTTAAGTAATCTAGAAACTTCTTACCAAAGTTAATTTACATATAAGTAATTTAGAAATACATATAGTAAAACCATTATTTGGTCACAATTTAACAGCTCTTTAATTTATTTTATATATTTAAATTAAATAAAGCCCCTATGTCTCCTTTTAAAAATCAGTAATTAAAAGGGTTATCTATGGAAGGTCACATCACTAAGACAGTAAGTCAAAGTAGACCAATCCAAGAATCAGAAACAAACAAGAGTCACCTAAAATGGGAGACAAAGAAATAAACCCTCAGCAAAAGGAAAGGAGGAATCCCCAGGAAGAGTGCAAAATGAAATAGAGGCAAGTACATGCTCAGACATTGAATTCAAAATAATGATGAGAAAGAAGCTCAATGAGCTCAGAGAGTTCAAAGAAAACTACAAACAATACCAGGGGAACTACAAAGAACTCCAGGGAAGCTACAAGGAACTTACTGAGAACTACACCAGCATTAAAAAGGACATAGACACCATTAATAAGAGCCAGAAGGAAATGAAGAATACCATTTCTGAATTGAAGAACAGAGTAGAAGGAAGATAGAGAAAGCAGAGGATTGGATCAGCAAGCTGGAGGGCAATGTAGAAAAAATTCCTAGGCAGTGCAACAAAATGAAAAAAGACTGAAAAAGAATAGAGAGGTTTTAAGAAAGCCACAGGACAATATGAAACACAATAATATCCGTATCATAGGGATACCAGAAGAAGAGGAGGAGCAAGGGATAGAAGACCTCTTTGAAAAAGTAATGACAGAAAACTTCCCTAACTTGAGGAGAGAAAAAGTCACACAAGTGCAGGAAGCACAGAGGATCTCAATGAAGATGAACCCAAACAGGCCCACTCCAAGACACATCATCATTAAAATGGCAAATTTCAAAGACAAAGAGAGAAGTCTAAAATCAGCAAGAGAGAAACAGCTAATAATGTATAAGGGGGATCCAAGAAGGTTATCAGCTGATTTCTCAACAGAAACACAAGCCAGGAGGGAATGGCAAAAAATATTTCAACTAATGGAAAAGAAAGGCCTGCAACCAGGAATATTCTACCCAGCAAGGTCGTCATTCAAAATGGAAGGTGAAATAAAGAGTTTCCCAGACAAAAGAAGGCTAAAAGGATACATCTCCACCAAACCGGCATTGCAAGAGATGCTAAAGGGTCTGCTTTAAGAAGATGAAGAAACAGAGAGACAGGTAGAAACACAGATGATGATGGACCACCCAGACTAACTGAAGAAGACCCTGTGACAGCTGGTGAACAGATTGTCCTGCAATAGTATGTGGACCTGCCATGTATCAACTGATTTTCTGCGAATAGAGTATGCCTTTTTAAGTTGACTTTTGAGGGGACAGAGGGGAGAAAAAAAGGGATGGATGTAATACAACAACAATAAAATTAAATTTTAAAAAAGTTGATTTTTTAATTGACAATCTGAAAGAATCTTCAATAATATACTTGCAAATATACATTTTTAAGAGCATAATTGTAGTGACAATTATGTCATAAGTAATTAAAATATATTTGCTTTGAACTGAGTTCAAATTGTGCCTTCACACTAAATAAAAGGATATGGGCTGTATAACTTGAAAAAAAAAAAAAAGGGGGGGTTACCTTTTCTCCTAAGTTAGTAAAACATGAGTGTGTATGTTACGGAGCAGCAAGTGGGGTTCTGCTGTCCACCGCCACCCTCTAGGGAAAATTCTGGAGGCCAAGGTTTGGTGATAAAGAAAGGAGTCTTTATTCAAAAGGTACACAATTTTGGAATAACAGCTGTTCACATGCATTAGTCACTTAAGTCTTTCAATTAAGGATAAAGTCTTTCACTCTTTAGTTATAGCTTTAATTACTTACGTCTTTCAAGTAAGGCTAAACTCTTAACTCTTTAGTTACAGCATTAATAATCACTTAAGCCAATCAATGAAGGCTAAACTCTGTAACACTTAAGTTACAGGTTCAATCACTTAAACCTATCAATTAAGGCCAAACTCTTTAACACCTGAGTTCTCTTATCATTCTCCGTTAGTTTTTAATTATCTTATTTTTATAGAGTTAGTTTACAAACTAAAACAACATAAGATTAAAAAAATTACAGAGTTTTAGCAGAATGGCAGGCTTCTGCCTCAGATCATCCCCTCTAGAACACTCAGAATTAATAACCCTGTCCCCTTCTGCTGGGCCAGCCCGGAGTTCCTTCCCGTTCAAAATACCATCCTTTGAGAAACAGAGGCAGCTGGAGCATGATCGCCCAGGTATCCTCAAGGAAGAGAGCCGGAGAGCCTTGAGTCCCAGAGCCAGGGTCCATCCTCCTTTTATTTTAAATCTTCCGGACCATAATTTTATGTGCTCCAGAGGCGTTCAGCTTCTCAGCCAATCCATGTAGACCACTGCCTCCACAGCCCTCCTCCTATGTCTCCTTCCTACTTCTCCCTAGTGATCTGGTCAGATCTCACTGTATCATGAGCAATGAATAGTATTATGAAATAAGACTACTGGAACTAGAGTATCCTTTTAATATCTAAGTTTTGCATATTTGTATGTAATATGTAATTATGTCTATAAATAATTTACTATATGTAAAGTTTTCATATACACCATTATTTCTAGTTCTACTTTCAAAAGGCAAGATTTACACAAACATTTTATTATATCTCAGTGACTCTAAAAGACATCGTTATTTTACATACCATTTAGAAAGACAAAAATGCTTTCTTAATGGTATGTGAAAGAATCAACTGAAACTGTCAGGTGCTATTGATTATAAGAAGTATCCTGATTTCTTATTAAAATGCATCTCTTTGGAATCAATAAAATACAAGCGTTTTTTTTTTCTCATGGTAGAAGTGTTTTTATTATATATTGTGCCAATTTAACTGACAAGTCTAATTTATATGTTGAATAGCTGTACGGTGCAGGAAATAAAACCTGCATTCTCTGGTTTTATAGAAAAGTAATTTAGGTGTTTTGTGTGCTGTAGGTGAAATATCTTATTAATACACTGAGGGGACATAAACTCCCCCAAATATTTTAAGTAAATTGGCAAAAAAACTAAAAAGCTGATTAACAGAAAATGGAAACGCTACCCCTTCATATTGTCCCGCAATAAAAAGAAATGTTTAAAAATGCAATCATATTTTGTAAGTCAGGTTTATGTTGTAATCACTATATTGAAGTACCTTAAAGTATCTTAGGTTGGCTTAGGTCACATCAATTATCAAAACTCCTATTGAATTCAACTTGTAAGTTAATTTTTAAAACAAAAAAAAATTTTTTTTAAATCTGGATTCTTTGTCATCTTAAATGAAAACATCAAGATTATGTGCATGACTTCAGGCATTTCTCATTAAGAAACAAAAAAATAACCCTGGCTGCTGTGGCTAAGTGGATTGAGTGCTAGCCTGTGAACCAAAGGGTCACCAGTTTGATTCCCAGTCAGGGCATATGCCTGGGTTTCAGGCCAGGTCCCTGGTTGGGGGTGTGTGAGAGGCAACCACACATTGATGTTTCTCTCCCACTTATTCTCCCTCCCTTTTCCTCTCTCCAAAAATACATAAATAAAATATATTTTTAATATTTTTAAAACTTTATTCTATTATATGACATTTTAAAAAATGAATTACTTCAGTAGATGAGAAAAACTGCTGTAAGTTTCCTTGGTCTTGTTTTAGGCTCAAAGATCATTGTGTTTTCTTTGTGAATAAGATCCAGAAAAATCAACATATTCTGAAATGTAGTAATGAATTATGTATCACTTCTGTTCATCTTGGAAAATTTAGATGTAATTTGGTGACAAGTACAGCTGTTAAGATTTCTTTTGACAACAAAAGCACTTTCAGCAGAGGTTACTTCATAGGTTAATGAGGCTGAGTCTTACAGTCAATTTTTCTCTTCTAACTTAAAAAGAAAGGTTGAATGTTCCAAAACCTCACTGATTTAATATCTGTCTAGTAACTCTAATACATCATATCCCCCTGAGAATTAATTAGTAGTAATAACTGATAATCTCATTGTAGATTAACTATGAAAAAAATCCCCAAAGATGGATGTTTAAAGTTCTAGAGATATTCATAAATCACAACTAAATTTCCATAAAGAAGCTACACTAAATACGATTATATCCATCTTTAGGTTGGCCACAAATGTGAGAGACAGGATACCATATGCATTTCATTATGCATTTATAACATATTATGCTGAGCAAATTATGCTAAACAAGTATGTTCTTGACATGGGCCTGTGAGTCAGGCAGGCCTGGGGCCTGAGACAACTTGGATGAGGAGAAACAGTGAGGAGCCAGGAACCAGGATGGACTCTGCATCACCTCCAACACCACCTGTCCCCACTTCACCACCCCCAACACACACGCACACACACACACAAGCATAGAGAGATTTCTAAGCAGAAAAGATGTTGGCTGCCCTGGTAACTAGTGTAGGCTTGGCTAGATCCACCCTCCAGCCTGAGGCCTAATCTTTTGATCAGAAGAGAATTACAAAGATGCCTTCATAACGACTGTACCTGTCAATTTCGTGGAGCTTCATTCAAGGATTTTTGTTGTTGTTGTTGTTGTTAGATTTTATTATTTCCAGAGAGGAAGGGAGGAGGCAGAGAGGGAGAGAGACATCAGTGTACGATTGCCTTTCACCTGCCTCCAGCCACAGGCCTGGCTGGAGACCTGGCTTGCAACCTGGTTATGTGCCCTGGCTGGGGAATGGAATCAGCAACCTTTGGGTTTGCAGGCCGGCGTCTTATCCACTGTGCTACCAGCCAGGGCTCATTCAAGGATTTCCGAGCCTGATCGATTTACAGTGACATTCAGTTGCCTGGGGAATAAAGCTGGTGGAAGTATTCCCTGGAAATACACCAGCACATTTCTGGATGCTGGTAGTGGTTTTAAGGAAGGCCTTGGCTGAGTGCTTCACAGATTCCTGCAGCTTGGATGCCCATGAGGGAGCAGAAGACAACTGCAGCTTCCTGCAAGGGCTGAGATCTCCTTGTCCCAGACAGGAAAGTTTGGTTGGGTCTCTGCCAGTTCCTTATGGAGCTCCCTCTAAAATGGGTGAAGCACTATAATTTACAGGATTGGCATTGAGGATCACAAAATAAACATCGATTTGTGGAACACCCAGCACTGTGCCTGGCACATAGCCAACCTTCAGCACACGAACTGGATGCACTCCTTGTCCTCCAGGACAGGGAGAATGTCAGTAAGAGATTTCCCTCCTGTGTCAAGGAAGCAGGTGCTGTGCTAGGCTCTAGGATCAGGATTGTAGTCTAGCCCTTGGAGGCTCACCGTCTGAAGGGAGTGCGTGCCCTTGGTCACTAGGCCACATTGCCTGAGGCTGGGAGAAGCAGTTTTTACTGTTTTTGCCCCACCCCTTGGCTGTATGAACTTGAGCAGATCAACTCCCTTGTCTGGTCACAGGTAGTGGAATCATCCAATTGCTCTTCCAAACTGGAATACCT
Source organism: Noctilio leporinus (assembly GCA_004026585.1). Classification (NCBI taxonomy): domain Eukaryota; kingdom Metazoa; phylum Chordata; class Mammalia; order Chiroptera; family Noctilionidae; genus Noctilio; species Noctilio leporinus. Next base: position 7,785 of record PVIW01010045.1, read on the forward strand.
GAGAGTAAAAGGGGCACTGTAACACTTACTCCGGGATATCCGATGGAAGCCAGGACATTGTCGAGCAAACCAGGCCCTGTGATCCCTGGACACTTCAGATAGCTGGGAGACAACGCTGCTGGTACCCCTAGTGCTGCGTGGTGACTGGGTGCAAGTCTGCTCCTCCATTTCTCCACTGCATCTGCACAGGCAGTTTGCATGTCTGCTTTTGGGATATGAGCTCAGCCTCTTCAACTGCCTGGAAGAATCCATTTCTTTTTGAGCCCTGCTATCCCAAACTGCAGCTGGAGCATGCCCCTCCTGTTTCTAAATTTGTTCTTTTTCACGAATGGGCCCTTGTGACGATGGGCAGCACATGCTGTAGTCCCAGGGACCTGGGGGATGCAGAACTGCTCTCACGTACAGATGCAGCATCCATCCCCAGTGCGGAAGCAACACCCTAGACCTCAACAGGGTGCCCAAGCCCCTTGGAGGTCTGCTCAGAGTTCCTCTAAGAAAGGGTTGTAACTCCTCCAAGGACGCTCAACAAATTGTCAAAGGGTTGCTTAATAATTTGTGTTTTTAAATGCTTGGAATGCGTCCCTTCAACCTGCAACCCTTTTACATTTGAAGATCCTGAGTCTCAGAGCAGTCCAGAGAGCTGCCAAGGTTATCTAAAGAAAAAGCAGAGGAGCTGGTGTTTGCACTCCAATCCGTTAGCCTCTCAACAACCCTACTCCTGACTGCATGGCTCAAAGTACACCAATGAGGTATGCAAACCCTAAGGATACCTTAGATGAGGTCAAGTTGCAAAAAAATATTTTAAAAAATAATTACTTTAACTTGAACAAGAAAAAAGGCGGCAATTGGCACACAAGGCCTGTGATGGAGCCGAGATGATTGCTTTGGAAGTAAACCTAAGCAATGCCGAAATGAGCGAAGGTCAACTTCCCAAAAGTGCTAAGGTGCTGAGTGGACAAAGCCCACCCTGTGGAGGGCTAAGTTCAGAGTGCAGGTCCTGGCTTTGATTTGTAACAGTTGGTATAGAGCTCTGGAGACAGTGCCTCTGAGCCCGAGACCTAAGTGGCTGTGTCCTGCCTCGTGTCAGCTAGGCCTTCGAGCCCACCATGACCCTCCCAGTATAATGCCATAATGAGGTTTGGATTGACTGGGTTATTGATCAGGGCCTTGCCGACTCTATTATATTTATTGGGCACTCAAACTTTTCCAATCAACCCCTGTATTACTCTGAGATTGAATTATAAAATAGTAAATTCCACTGTGCCATTTTTGTAAAGTGTACTTAGTTGCCAAACACTTTCCATTTGGTCTGAGATCTGTTCGTCTTTCAGATCTTCTTAAAAATATGTGCACTTTTATACATGGTAACCAATAATAGCTAGAATGTGTGGCTATCTTTGTGTACAAAGTCAACTGAAAGCACAGTATTTCTGTGCTTCTCAAACTAGGATACATATAAGGAGCACGTGGTAACCTAAAATAATAAATACACTTCATCTTCCTAAGAGACAGAATTCATGCATTATAATACCTAGAAGAGGAAAGATTACTGTATTACAATTAATTGTGGAATTAGAATACATTTGTGATCAAATACAGCATCCGATCGTTTCAGTATCATGACTAAAGGAAGTTTGAGAAGTTTTTGAAAAAGTGCAAAAAGCTATGTGAAAAGCAAAGCAGCGTTTAAATACCGACAGACCTCATTTTATTGCGCTTCATTTCCCTGTACTTCACAGATGCTGCATTTTTTACAAACTTAAGGCATTGCCCTCCACCAGCAAAAACACAACATTACAGCTCACTTTATTGCGGGTCTGGATCCAAACCCACAATACCTCTGAAGTACTACACCTCTATATGGCTGGGACTAATGACTAGAACCAGGGTCTCCTGCAATATTTAATTTGCTTTGCCTACTGATTCATGTGTTACTTTAGTTTGCTCAAGTATTTCAAGTGTCCTGCTTACTGCTCTCTAACCTACTTTAAAGGTGTTTTATTACTTATGTGAATTATGCCAATATTAATAACAGACTCTCTTTTATGTACAAAAGCAGTATCTTATTAGCAGGGGCCAAGAAATTAAAATTACATTCCATTTTCTTTTCTAATTCAACCTAAGATGTCTTACACAGACCTTTATACCTCATTGCCTAGCTGTAGGTGGTCATGAAATACTTAACCTTTCATTTTTCACGGAAATAAATTACTAAATTTCAACAGAAACTGGTTACTTGTATCTCTGATCTCACTTCCATCTTAATGGTTTTCCTAATGCAGCAACAACTGAGCCACACACTAGTTCTGTTCAGCATACTTCTGAAAGTCCCAATTTCTGCAACTCAGTAACAATGGCTAACGCCCCAAGACAACTTTTTTTTTTTTTTTTTTTTTTTTTTTTTTTTTTTTTTTTTTTTTTTTTTTTTTTTTTTTTTTTTTTTTAGAAAGAGGGGAAGGGAGAGAGGCAGAGAGGGAAAGAGACATCAATGTATGGTTGTGTTTCACCTGCCTCCAGACACAGACCTGACTGGAGACCTGGTTTGCAACCTGGTTATGTGCCCTGGCTGGGGAATCAAACCTGCGACATTTGGGTTTTTTATTTTTTATTTATTTTTTATTTTTTCCAAGACAACTTATTTTGAGTCAGGACCTGATCTGAGTCCATGTTACTTAAAACCCATATATTAACTCATTTACTCCTCACAAAACCTCTCCAGGACAGGTATCATTCCTGTTTTACAGAGATTAAGTAACTTGACCACAGTCACACAGCTGTTCTACAGTGCCTTTCTCATGCTCTATTTAATGCCAGCCCATTGTTCCTAGGATGCTTCCACAAAGTACATGATGTTTACATTCTCAGTACTTCTCCTAGGGAAAAAAAAGGGGGGTTGGGGGGCTATCTGACAGAAACACTTATCTGATAAACGTGTTACATAACTATCAAATAGCTTGCTAAAAATTGTTCCCATTTATACTAATAAAGATCAAAACGACAGATAATAAAAATGAACCCTCCCTTACCTCTTCCAATCGCAATGGTTTGGGAACTGAAATGTTTTGGGGGGACAGGGATGGCATTTCCACCTAGGGAGAGACTCCCTACTGTCAGATGGAATAAAAGTGAAGTGCAGGCCCTAGGGACCTCTTAACCTATTTCTTCTTCCTTCATTATACTCAGAGATGGCCAACCTGAATTGGTGAGTGCCAAATCCTGTTGGCATAGAATGTCATATTTAAGGCTTTAGACTGTTTTCCTGCAATTCTCTGCTTTCAGTGAAATACTTTCAGCATCATCTTTGCTGAGTTCTAAAATTTTCAGCAGGTTGGAAAACCATGGAAATGGAAGTTACCTCCAACATATTTCAATTCGAAAACTGAACTTCATAGAAAGTCACAAGAAAATCAATTTAAGTAAGATTTATTGATTGCCAATCATGTGCATGGTCCTCTATTAGACACAATGAAATTCAAGCGCAAAACAGACGCAAGAGCCCCAGCCTCAGGAACCTTATGATCTAATTACTAGAATACAGATTAGAAACAAAGAGTAGTTACACATCAATGCTCACTTAGTAGAACTGACATTAGACAGCAGTAATTTAAGTAATCCAAAATGGCATCTAATCCTAAAATTATTTATAAAATATATTTGGCCTTGAAATCCAGAGCACTTCAAGCAAGATAAATTCCACTGCAGATAAAGTCATAAAAATTCAAATACACTAAAACCTTAAAAGCACTCATTATTAATGATTTTTATTATTTTGGATCTTCTGCTTCCTTCTTATTATCGTTCGCAGCCTCCGTAATACCAGTTTATCAGACAGAAGCATGTCATCTTGTTGTTCTAGATAATCCAGTAAATTTTCGGTCCATTCAAGTGCAGCTTTATGGCTAATGTACTTCTCTGGGTTCACTTCTGTTTTTCTAGTCTTGTTAGCAGGCTTTTGCTCAGCAGGCTTGGACTGATCCTCAGTACCTTCACTGTCTGTTAGCACCTGACAGCTTGAGTTATTACTCTGAGAGTCAAACCACTGGTCAATATTCTCAATGTCAACATGTTCACAGTCTTCTGTATTCTGCAAAACCGTTGCTAAATTAGCTGCTAAAATGGCTCCTTCATCAATGTTCATACCTGAATTATCTTCGTTGCCAGGGAAAAGTTTTTTCCAAGCTTTGGTTATAGTACTTGATTTTACCATGTTCCAAGCTCTTGATACTTCATAAATTGCATCCAACACTGTCAAGTTCTTCCAAAACAATTTTGGATCAATTCCTTCATCCATGTATTTCTGGAGAAGCCCTGCTCGGTAGTATCTTTTTAGCGTGGCTAGAACTCCCTGGTTCATAGGTTGAATTAGACTTGTGACATTTGGTGGCAGATATTTCACAATTATTCTGCCATCATCCGAACTCAACAATTCTTCATTTGGATGTGCTGGAGGAAAATCCAAAAGCAGCACTGCTTTTTCTAGAAGCCCCTTGGATTTCAAATGCTTCTGTACCTGTGGCACAAAGTATTTTTCAAACCACTGTCTGAAAACAGAATGTTCTATCCATGCACTTTTTTGACTGAAATAGGTTACAGGAAGGTTTGAAAGATCAGCTCCTTTGAACGCACGGGGTTTTTTTGCCTTTCCCACAACACAAAGATTAAGTTTGTGTAACCCTGTGGCATTTGCACAACACATAATAATGATTCTCTCTCGGCTTGACCTATAACCAGAAGTACTTTGCTCAGTTTCAAGAACAAATGTCCTGGGTGGTAAACATTTCCAGAACAGTCCAGTTTGATCAGCACCATAAATTTGCTCTGGATGTAGATTCTCCCTTTCAACAAATTCCTGAAAGTTACCACAAAATTCACTGGCAGCAGTTTCATCTCCTTTTAATTTTGTTCCTTTACCAGCAGCCTTGGGAATCCCATGGCGCTGCTTAAATCGAGTTAGCCAGCCAGATGATGCATTGAAATCACCTTCCATACCTAAAGCATCAAAAAAGAACTTGGCTTGTTTAGCACAAATTGTTCCGGACACTGGAATCCCATCTGTTTTCTGTTGGTTAAACCACTCTATCATAACTCTATCAAGTTCCTCATATGTCGATGACTTCATAGATTTACGTTTGGATACCTCACTTGTAGGATCTGAATTGTTTGCATAGTTTATTATCCTGTCTTTGTTCTTTTTAATATCGCGAACTGTGGATTCACCAATTCCATACACCACAGAAAGTTTTTTGAAAGAGATGCCCTCTTCAAGTTTCTTAATAATGTCAAGCTTGTCCTTAATGGTCAACACCACACGCTTCCGTTTCCCCAACATTTTAATGTCCACTATTTAGGCGATTACTAGAACAAGATATTTAACAACTTAAAACTGAGCACAATGAGACTAGAAAATGAGGTTTTAAAATCCTTCCCCTATCCCCCTAGGACCTAGAGTCCTAGGCAGATAGCGTGCTGGCCAATTTCCAGGCAAGGCCTATGCGACTCTCACTTTGCTTTTTTAAAACTTCCAAAATTCATTCCAAGAAGACTAGCTCCAGATAACCTTAGCTTCTTTTTCCCTCCTCATTTAGTTTAAGGCCTTCTCATGAACTATAATTTCAATGGAGACTGCAACCAATACTGTACCAGCAAGGTCTTTACAACAGTCTTACTGCATTTTCAATTCTTGCCATAATTACAGGTGAAGTTATTTGCTAAAGGACTAAGGCTCAGGTGGGAGGATTAGGGGAAATATGTTGGAGAAGAGTTTAAGAGAGGACTTGCATACTTGACATACAAGAAAACGTAATGGGAAAACTCATCCCTGGACTGTTCTCTTTCAGGCAGTGCACTGCATGGAATGCCGCCTCTTCCAGCCAAGAGCTATGGCAGGTTACCCAAGTGAGTGGTTACGGAAATCAGAAGCAAGCAACGTAAGGCAGGCTGGAGCAAAGTGAGCGGTGTAAATAAGGCGAAAGTGGACAGGCATAAAACTTTGTACACTAACAGGACACAAACTTATACCTAATGTATTTAACAACTGGAAAGGGAAAAGGGTAGACAATAGGTGGTGTTACATGACTAAAGAAAGCATCGGAAAACTTCACTGGTGGAAATCAGGACTCATGGTAGAGGGGTGAGGTGAAAGGCTCAGTAGTGATGTTATACAATAATCCTGGTGGAGGATGATCCTCAATGGGCCAACAGAAGTACTGCGGTTCCTGCGAGGGGGCTGTAGAGGAACTCGGAGCCTCCAAAACCTAAAGGGAAATACCAAAAACATTTTTTTTTCAGTATCAGGTCTGCGGCTTACCCACATTCATCGAGAAACTACGTTGAAAAAATTTACGTCTCCTACCAATGTGATGGCTAAAGACGACAAATAATGCTTTTAGGCGTTAATCTGGAGTGACAGAGAGCGGGACCTGAATTGCCTACCTCCCGAAATTAAGAGGTCAGAGTGAAGCCGTGTAACCGAGGGCCTCTCCCTGCCGGGCGAGCTCCGGAGCGCGGGACGTCTTTGCTCACGCGGAGGGAGCCTGGATTCGTCCGTGGCCGCAAGCGACCGGGTGTCACCGCTGCAGCCAGCCGGCGAGCGAGCCGCTGCTCGACCCAGGGGACGCGAGTCCCCGGGCAGGGGGCATGGCGCTCAGTCTGCCTGCGCAGCGACCAGACCGCCCCGAGAGCAAATGGAGTCTCTGGAGAGAGGTTGACACTGGTAGCGGCAGCAGCTAGGAGCCAACGTCGCCGCCGGAGCCGGAAGGCGGGGGATTAGGGTGCACGCGCGCGCCCCCGCAGGAACGTTTGTCGGCGAGCGGGCGGGGCCAGCGCGGGCGAGCGCGCGCCCGGGGGCGGGGTCGCCGGAGAGCGGGCGGGGAGGGGGCGGGGCCGGCTGTTGAGGCGCTGGTAGGTGCTGCCAAGGTTTCGCTAAGGGCCTGGCGCTCCCGCCCGCCGACTGACTCACAGGCCAGCAGGGGGCGGTACAGGCTCACCCCAATTTGACCCTTCTTCCAGGGTCCCCGCTAGAAAAGTGAGGCTTCCTCCACGCGCAGGTGGAGTAAAAGTTGCACGCCCAGAGGGCTCGCCAGAAAACCAAGCATTCTCAGGTGCCAGGAGCCGAGTGCAAGTGGGTAGGGCGAGCGCACGTGGAGCGTGTTTACAAATGTCAGCCCTGGAGCTTGCGCCTCCTAGCGCTCGCCCGCCCGCCGCTGGAGGAGCTAGAGCAAGGATCTGAGCCACGGTAGGAGCCTGCGGACGCGGCTGTCGGCCTCGGGCAGGGAGGTTGGCTACTGGAGGGGACCCTGTTCTGGAAAGGAGCTGGGGCTTACACTCTGCACCTCCCGGCCGATCAAGTGCTGGGTGGCGGGGGCGCGGCGGGGGTTAGGGGGGAGTGGTCAAGTTGGCAGTGAGTCCTCTTTGGTGAGATGCTCGAGGGTTGAAGTTACAATCTCTGTAGAAGTGGACCTTGTGCAACACCGAGTACGCCTGGGAGACGCGTGAGATTGTGGGAGACTCCCTCGTGAATTTCCGGCTTTTCTTTACTCCCCTTCTCAGCAGTAATGAGGGGTTTGCAGTATGATGGAGGCCCTTAAGTTGTTTCAAACGTAGGGAGACACCATACGTTTTTATTTTGACATAAATGGAGCGCATGCCGCGCCGAAACCGGTGCCCTGACCTGATCACTACTGCAGCGGTGCGTGCCTTCCCCCCACTCCCGGACTCGGTTGCCAGCCCGGCCCCCTGAGCCTTCCCGGGGGAAGGAAGCCGCTTCCTCCTCGTCCCGCAGCGTCTGTTTACTGGGGAAAATGCGGTTAGCTATTTCTTTCTTTTTTGTACTATACCTTGAAGAATGGAAAAGTTTCATTTAATTTTCTCTCATCAGAACATAGATGTCTAACCTTTTTGTTAGCACAGAGCAGCACAGTAATTCGTCATTTGCAAAGACCATATTGTTGCTAGACCGTTTCAAAAGGGAATTGACTTGAGCATTCATACTGCTGAAAAGAAATGTTGATTCTAAGCTTCATAACTAACTCCCCCGCCCAAATTGCTCAATTGCCTTCCGCAGAATCACAGCTTCCCCCTGTTATGCATGGTGGAAAATTATTTGATAGCCCAGCTATGCTGTGAAGTTTTTTTTGTTTGTGTGTGTGTTTTATTCATTGTTTTTTAGAGAGAAGGGCAGGGAGGGAGGGAGGAAGAACATCAATGTATGATTACCTTTCACCTGCCTCCAGCTACAGACCTGGCTAGAGACCTGGCTTTGCAACCTGGTTATGTGCCCTGGGTGGGAATCAAACCAGTGACCTCTGGGTTCCAAGGCGGCCACCTTATCCACTGTGCCACCAGCCAGGGCTATGCTGTGAAGTTTTTAGTGTTTTTTTGACAAATGTCTGTTTCCTAAAGGCAAATCTTTCACTCCCTCCTCCGCATATCAACCAGACAGTTTCTGCCATCTTGGTTGACAATTTTGGCTGAAATACAACTTTACCTAGTTTTGAGTCACCTTTGAAAGTTTGCCTCTTTACCATGGTATTTATGAGAAGCAGGAAAACATTTGTATCTGATACTGACCACTGACAAAAGACATGGCCTGTAACTTTGGTCCTACCCCTCCAGCCTACTAGGGTCACTCTGTCTCATAATATTTAAATAAAATAACCCTGACTTTTTTGCTTTTTTTCAAAATCTCTGTCTCTCAATAATATCTTTGAAGTTTAATTTTCTTGCAGATATCACTTGCATTGTTTGTTTGTGCTGAATGTTTTAGCATAGCATCTTTTCTCTTATAGGTGTTACCTTCTCATCACCTTATGTAAGTTCAGATCTGGAACTCAGCCCACATTCCTTGGTTTTCTCAACCACTTCATACAAAACAGTTGTATGTTACAAACATTTCACAAGACTTTACCCAAGACGGCTGTGTCTTTACATAAAATAGCTTTATTTAAGAGTGTTTCCTTTTTGTTTGGGGGAAGGGATGCAATATGACAGATTTATATTAGAGTACAAGAATAGGGGGATCTTAAAAACAGATTTGGGGGCATCTTTATTAAGAGACTGGTTGGCCACAATGAACTTGCCAGTTTTCCTCTTTGGGTGACAGTCTGTCTTTCCCCAGCAGTTTCCTATATCCAGGTCCTTTTTCTCCATCCCGCTCCGGTGCTTGTGAAATCTTAAGATTCTTTTTACTTTATTATACAGAACAATTTTGTATTCTTTATCTTCTAACTGTCCCTTTCCATTTGCTGTGGTTTCTTCTTTAATCAAAAGACTTATGACATTTTGCCACAAGTATGTCTTGTCCTCTCTTAATCCTTGCAACAGTACTGTAAGGTAGATGATACTTTTGTTTATGTACAGGAAAACAAAGGTAAAAAACCATAACAGTAGATAAGGCGATGGCCTGCAAACCCAAAGGTTGCAGGTTCGATTCCCCAGCCAGGGCACATAACCAGGTTGTAAACCAGGTCTCCAGTCAGGTCTGTAGCTGGAGGCAGGTGAAAGGCAACCATACAATGATGTCTCTCTCCCTCTCTCCCTTCCCCTCTTTCTAAAAATAATGGAATAAAATCTTTAAAAAAACCAAAAAAAACCATAAGAATTCATCAGATGTAGGTGGCAGAGTGAGATCTGAGCCACGTCTATCAGCCTTTAAAGCACCATGCTCTGCCCACATATCATAATCAAGGTATTTAATTCAAAGACATTAAAAAAGAAAAGAAAAAGTATATTAAATTATTTACATGTGATTAAAATTGCCATTCATTAACATATTGTTGACCAGCAATTTTGGTAACAGGCAATTTTATACAAAAGCAAATGGAAGTGTAAACATAAGTTGACTTGTGTAGCAAACTATATCCATCTATTAATTAAAATGGAATTTTGGCATTAACCTACCAAAAAGACATTATAACACTGAGAGTATGTTAAATCTGAAACAGTGTTTACCAGACTAAGCATTTGGTTCATTGGCATGTCAGTTTTCTGAAAACTACTCATAAGCAACTGAAAACTTATGCTTCTCATCATTATAAAGCTCTAAAATTCCCTTTTCTGCTGAGATAGTATCAATATAAGAACATTATGTGGCCTCATTTTCAACAGTATTTTTTATTCACAGTAGTTTTGTAATAGAATAGGACATCTCAGTAGATCTTTTTTTAAAAAAATTGCTTTTTCTTTTTTGGCTTTTTGGGTTCCATCCATTTAACTTGCAAACCAATGGTTTTTACAAAAGCCATTAACTGTCACCTACTTTGAAGGCTGCCTTGTTTGAGGGGCATTTTCCAACTAAAATACTTATTTTTCTTTGGGATATGTGTTTGCATTGTCATCAGTAAAATGAAAGCTTGTTTTCTGTTTTGGTTTTTTTTTTTTTTTTTTCTGAAGACTTCTTGAATTGTAGAAGAGACAGTTACTTTGTATTTCACCCCTTGGGCAATTCTGCCACAAGTATGTCTCCTCCTTCTCTCTTGATCCTTGCAACAGTACTATAAGGTAGATGATACTTCTGTTTTTTCTTTTCTTTTCTTTTCTTTTGTTTTTTTAAAAGATTTTTTATTTATTATCTTTAGAAAAAGGGGAAGAGAGGGAGGCAGTGAGGGAGAGAAACATCAATGTGTGGTTGCCTTTCACCTGCTTCCAGCCAGGGATGTGGCTGGAGACCTGGCTTGCAACCTGGTTATGTTTCCTATCTGGGAATCGAACCAGTGACCTTTGGGTTTGCAGGCTGGCACCTATTCACTGAGCCATTAGCCAGGGCATACTTCCGTTTTATGTACAGAAAACAAATTATTCATTTTCAATACTAAAAATTCCCTTTTAAAATAGTTAAATTTAGGAACACTTCTCCACTTAAATTTTCTGGACACAAGTGAAATACCAGATTACGCATTAGAAAATCTCATATTTTTTTTTAAAAGTTAACAAGATACTTTTAGATAGTGATATCTTATGCTCTCGAGTCATAGAGATGTCCAGTAGGGGACTTTTAAACTTGTTTTCTATGTTTCCTTGGTGGCTGACTAGAGGTTTTTAGTTGACTGACTGCATAAACAAAGATAAAATCGAGTTCTTAGGAAAGTAGAAAAGATTTAATAAGGTTGAAAAATAAAAGTTGCTGTTGGAAATGTTTAACTTTTTCTTCAAGTTAGACTTAGTTCCTGAAAAACGGTGTGGATAAAAATTGAAGAAACATGGACAACAAGTGGGATTGACTTTGGTGGGGAGTGGTAGGTAGGGAAGGAGAGAGAGGGGAGGGGAATGGAATGGAATGGATGTAATACAACAACAATAAAAGTAAATTTTAAAAAAATTAACAATACAGTTGCCCTATGACCCAGATACCTCCTGTTTTAGGTATCTACCCCAGAATTTTAAACATATTTATTCACAAAGATACATGCACCCCTGTGTTTGTTTAGCATTATTCATGGTGGCCAAGACGTGGAAACAACTAAGGTATCCTTTGTTAGAGGATTGAATAAAGAAAATGTGGTACATATATATAACATAATACTACTCGGCCACAAGAAAACACAGAATACTGTTATTTTCAACAGTATGGATAAACCTTGAGCACATCATGCTAAGTGGAAATAAGTCAGTCAGAAAAAGCCAAGAATGATATGATTTCACTCATATGTAGGATATAAAACTGAAACTCACAGACACAGACAGACAACAACATGGTGGTTACCAGAGGGAAGGGATGGGGACAATAAAGGGTAAAGAGGGACAATTATATGGTGATGGGAGATGATTTAACTTTGGGTGGTGGGCACGCAATGTAATATATTGATCATGTATCATAGAAATATACACTTGAAACTTGAATGATCCTATTAACCAACATCATCCCAATAAATTAACTTTAAAAATAAAAAAATTAAAAAGTTGAAGAAGCCAGTGACTTGCTGATTAATGCCAGCAGTGTGGGTGGGAAACTTGAATGAAATTTATATACTTGCCTTACTTTTCCAAACCTGTCCAGTTTCCAGGTGTTCTCTGAAGGATCCCTCAGTTCCATTAGTTTGGTCAACTCAGGTTTCCTGAGAGTCCCCCATGTGTGAGGCCATTCCCTCTCTCAGTCCCCAGCACATGCAGCATCATGCTCTTAGGATTCCTGTGCTTTTCTGTTAGCCCAGAAAGTCCTGTCCTTCCTCTGTCAACCTGCACATCCTTCAAGTTCCAGTTTGTCCAAAGAGCTGCATTTCTCAAGATTGCTCCTCAGACTCCATGGGTCAGAATTACCTGGAGTCTGACATATAGATTCTGGAGTGCATTCAAGGGATGAAACCCAGGAATCTTTTCAGTGAGCCACCCAACTTATTCTAATATACTAACATTTGAAGATGGTATAGTAACTTGACCACCAATTTTGAATATGAAGTTCCTTCCTCATAATGTATTATTTTGGGAAGGAGTTTTTAAACTCCTCCCCCTCCTTAAATTATATACAGTCTTTGAAGGACAATGTGAAATGCAGAAAAGGAAAAGGAAAATAATAATACCAACATGCAACAATAACTACCCTTAGCATTTTGGTGTGTATCCAATAGTTTTTTTGTTTTGTTTGTATCAATGTAATTATATATGTTGTGTGTGTGTATGTAATAACAACATGGATTCAAAATACACATGCTGTTATTAACAATATAGTATATTTTATGATATTGTTGGTTGTATCAGCCAAATACCACCAGGTTGCCGAAATTGGGGTTACTATTGCAGTGGCGGAAATCTATACCTTGGAAAATCATGGATAGAATCGGGTGGAGCTCATTATAAGATTTGGGTAAGGTGATTTTTAGGAAGGCTTAAAGAAAGTGAGAAGTTTCTTCTGGATTAGGTGCTGTGAGAAAGCAGGGGTAATTTGGCTTTTGGGGGTCTTAATTTTTATCTAGGAAGCTAGCAGAATAGAGAGGCTAGAGTTACCATTGGAGAAGCAGCAGTAGTTACGCTTTTAGACAGGAGAGAACAATGCTTGGTCATTTTTGAGGTTGATGGCATTCCATCCTCCCTCCCTGTGAAGTCTTTATTCAGGCAGGATCATAGAGTGACCTTGTTTCTATCTTATTTTACCACAGTCATGATGAGTCCTCCTCTAATATCTATGGAATTATTTTATTCCTCATGGTAACATTATGCCTACTATGTTCAAAGCTTTTAACACATTCTCCAAGGACCCAGGATTTAAAAAATGTTTAAATAATCATTGATAGGTTAGCTCATTCAGTTTTGAAGTGATCACTAATTTATCTGGGTAGAAAATATCTTAATGCAATTCTGCCTTAGTGAGACTCTCTTATGCTTTAGGAAGATGGTTATTAACACCAGGTTTCAGTGCATCTAGATTTAAAAGACCTCGTAATAGTATTTCTCAAGCTGAGCTTTGGTCACTTTTGGAACTTTTCATCTCCCCCAAAAAAGTTCCACACCATTAGCAGTCATTCCCCACAACCCTCTCTCCTGTTTTCCAGCTCTGGGCAACCACTTGTTTCTGTAGATTTGCCTACTCTAGACATTTCATATCAGTGAAATCATGCAGTATGTGTTCTTTGTGACCAGCCAATTTTATTTTAACATGATGTTTTCAAGGTTCTTAATGTTGTAGCATCTATCAGTACATCATTTCCTTTTATTGCTGAATGATATTGTTACATGGATATACCACACTATTTATTCATCAGTTGATGTACATTTAGATTGTTTTCCCTGTTAGGCTATATTATAAATAATACTGCCATGAACATCTTTGTACCAAGTTTTTTTGTGTGTGCATATGGACAAATGTTTTCATTCCTCTTAGGTATTGTACATGAGATTGGACTTGCTGGGTCATATGGTAACTCAGTTTAACGTTCTAAGGAGCAATTTTCTAAAGCAGTTTATACTTTTACAGTGTATAAGGACCCTGTCTTAGTCCATTCAGACTGCTATAACAAAAGCCACAGACTGGGTAGCTTATAAACAACAGAAATTTATTTCTCACATTACTGGAAGCTGAGAAGATTTAGTATGATGATTGGTTAGGACCCAGTTCCTGAATCATAGATGGTGCTTTTTAGTTGTGTCCTCCTCATGGTAGAAGGGGTGAAGGATCTCTGGATATCCTTTTTAAGAGCACTAATTCTATTAATGAGGGCTCCATTGTCATGACCTAAGCCCTCCCAAGGGCCCTGCCTCATCATTTCATCACACTGATCATTAACATGAGTTTTGAAGGGACACAAACATTCAGACAATGGCAGGTTCCAAGTTCTCTACATCTTTACCAATACTTGTTATTATCACTCTTACTGATTTATAGCTATCCTAGTAGGTATGAAGTGTCACAGTTCAGTTTTAATTTGCATTGCCCTAGTGGCTAATTCAAGCAGAATTTCTGTGGTTATTTATCATTCACATATTGTTTTTTTTTTTTTTTTTGGTTTTTTAGAAATGTCTATTTAGATCCTTAGTTTGATTTTTTTAAAAAGATTTATCTATTTATTATTTTAAGAGAGAGAGTAAGGGAGAGAGGCTGAGAAGGAGAGAGACATCAATGTGCAGTTTCCTTTCACCTGCCTCCAGCTACGGACCTGGCTGGAGACCTGGCTTGCAAGCTGGTTATATGCCCTGGCTGAGAATCGAACCAGCAACCTTTGGATTTGTAGGCCGGCACTGATCCACTGAGCTTCCAGCCAAAGCCCAATGATATTTCTTTAATTTTAATGTTTTAATAGTGACTCTTTACATCATAGTTACCTCAGCCATTGCTTTGGAAGCACATACAAAATAAAATTAAGACACAAGACAGGTAGTATATCTTGGTGATAAACCTTATGGGTTCTAGAAGTACAGGCTCTGGTTCACACTTATGACTTTATCTACCAGCCATGGAATCTGTAACTGGTTATATGAAATTTTTCACATATAGAAAATAGGAATAAAAATTACCCTGATTTTGGTTTTGTTGTAAGGATGAACCAAAACAGTATGTATAAATTGTTCTGCAGAGTACCCACACTGTGCACTAAGCACTAAGTAAACACTAGCTATGATTTTTTAAAGTATATTTTACTGATTATGCTATTACCGTTATCCCAGTTTTATTCCTTTTGTTCCCTTCTGCCCGATATACCCTTCCTTCCAGCATTTCCACCTCTTAGGTCATGACCAGGGGTCATGCATATAAGTTCTTTAGCTTCTCCATTTCCTGTATTATTCTTAACTTCCCTCTATTTTGTACCTACCAATTATGCTTCTTAGTCCCTGCACCTTTTCCCCAATTACCCCCCTCCCCACCTATAACCCTCCACATGGCCTCCATATCTATAGTTCTGTTCCTGTTCTAGTTGTTTGCTACTGTTTCTGTTTTTTAGATTCGGTTGTTGATCATTGTGAGCTTGTCATTTTACTGTTCAGTTTTGATCTTTTCCTTAAATCCCTTTAACATTTCATGTAATAATGGGTTGGGTATGATTAATTCCTTAAGCTTTACCTTGTCTGGGAAGCATTTTATCTGCCCTTCCATTCTAAATGATAGCTTTGCTGGGTAGAGTAATCTTACTTACAGGTCCTTGCTTCTCATCACTTTGAATACTTCTTGCAAGTCTCTTCTTGCCTGCAAAGTTTCTTTTGAGAAATCAGCTGACAGTCCTATAGGAACCTCTTGCAGGTAACTCTCTTCTTTTGCTGTTAAGATTCTTTATCTTTAATCTTTGGCATTTTAATTATGACGTGTCTTTGTGTGTTTCTCTTTGGGTCTAGCTTGTTTGGAACACTCTGTGCTTCCTGGACTTGTATGTCAATTTCCTTTGCCAAATTAGGGAAATTTTCTTTCATTATTTTTTCAAATAGCTTTTCAGTTTCTTGCTCTTCCTTTCTCTTTCAGGCGTCCCTATGATCCAGATGTTGGCACCTTTGCAGGTGTCTCTAAGTTGTCTTAGTCTCTCCTCATCCTTTTTTTTTAAATTCTTGTTTCTTCTTTTTGTTCTGGTTGAATGTTTATTTCTTCCTTATGTTCCAAATCATTGATTAGACCCCTAGCTTCCTGCCCCTCTGTTGGTTGTCTGTGGGTTTTTCTTTATTTCACTTAGTGTAGCCTTCGTTTCTTCCCTTATGCTTTTGCCCTACTCAGTGAGCTCTCTGAGTATCTTTATCACCAGTGTTTTGAACTCTGCATCTGATAGGCTAGTTATCTCCATTTTGTTTAGTTCTTTTTCTAGGGTTTTGTTCTTTCATTTGAGCCATATTTCTTTGTCTCCTCAATTTGGCAGCCTCCTGTGTTTGTTTCTGTCTATTAGGGAGAGGAGCTTTAACTTCCTGTGGTGCCACACATGTTATGTAAGGGGCAGAGCCTTACATAATCGCAGGGCAGCAGCTTCACCAGTTTGTGGCTCTGTACTATGTGAGGCTGCGGCTGGAGAGGGGTCAGTGCTGCTGTTTGGCTGCTGGGGGCTTTCTCTGCTCTCCCCATCTCTAGTCACTCACTCACTTTCCATATGTGGCTGGCACCCTTCTAACTGTTGCCCTAGTGGTGGTTCCCAAGTAGGTGGGCTTGCTTGCATTCTAGGACCATGTGGGCTTTTTAAACAGACTTTCCTGAGAGACTGGCTGTTTCTTCCACCACCCCAACCCCTGCTGGTTTTTACAGCCAAAAGTTATGAGGCTTTATGTTCCCAGCTCTGGAACCTGGGCTTGGATCACTTGCTCCCCAGGTACCATCCCAGTTTTTTATACCGCATATGAAATTGGGACCACCCATCCTGCTGCCTCGCTGCTGCCACACGGCATGCTCGTGACCCCAGCTGCCTGTCTCTGCCCTCCTACCTGTCTGGATAAATACGGCTTCTTTAAATTTTTGGTGGTTGGACTTCCATACAGTTTGATTTTTTTTTAGGCATTTCTAGGTATGTGTTTGTTTCAAGGTTAGTTATAATCCTTATAGTTGTGCAAATTGACAAAATGTGTCTACCTATGCCTCCAGCTTGACTGGAAGTCTAGCTATTTTCTCTACAATCTTGACTAGATGGAAACAACTTGCATCCTCAACCTCCTAAGAAGGAGTCTTTGAAAAGAGAGAGATAGCTAAAAGGCAGCTATAGTGAGAAAGGCTAGATTAAATCATACATGTATAATAATATTGTAGAATATTTGCAAGAGAGGATTATATAGCTGTGGTTGTAATTATAAGGGGACTTACAAAACCACCTTAGCATTTTCTATTAAAAATTCTCAATTAATCTGAAACAGATGCACATTTTCTTTTCTTTTCTTTCTTTCTTTCTTTCTTTTTTTTTTTTTAAACCCTAACCACAGCCTATTCCATATACTGTTTTTGGAAGATTTTTTAGTTCCATGATCAGTATCTGAAGTCGGGATGGTAAAGGTATAAAATGGGAGCATGATACAGAAGACAGTCTTCAAATAATCACCATTTTGGAAATGTTTGAAATATATTTTATTTTTCTCCTTTATTAGGTTTTAAAAAACCAAATTGGGTTCAACTCTGCCCTCTTTATTATTTGTGTTTATTGTATCTCTACCCAAAAACCTTGAAATCTCAATTCTGAAAGGTAGTAGTACTTGACAACTATCCCCTTTTCCTTGGATTTTCATACTTTTCTCTCTTTTGCTTTGAGGTAGATAGATATAGGTAGAGATTCTTCCCCACCACACAACCCTTTTCACTCTGCATTCAAGTGTAGTGTATTAACAATTTCATTTTTCTCCTCTCCCTTTTCTTCTACATTGTGTTCTTTTCCTCTGAGAATGTAATAGTGGGACTAGCCAACAATTTGGAAAGTCCCTATCAAGAGTATGCTGAAATTGATGTACAGTTAATTACATAAAGCCAACTGAACTTTTCAAACTGTCTCACTCCAGTTGGTAGCTTCCAATAATGTTAAGAAAAAAAATACAGTCTGATTTAAGAGTATCGTCTTTCTACAACACAGGAGTTAATTTTATACTGACCTTGTTTATTTCTAAGTTATTGTTTCTTTTTAACCAGTAGGTTATTTTAGTTAACATAATACTGCTGTAGGCACAGAAGAGAGTTTTCTGATATATCTTTCACATGTAGTATTGGGACTCTAATCTTGCTTCCCTCCATTTTCAATTTTTTTAAACGCTTTTGAGTTGAAGGATCCCCTCCCTTTTGGATAGTTTGAGAATCTGATGTAAATGACTAGGAAATTGATTTATGTCAGGCTGCAGTAGTTAATTGCTTGAACCACAGGAGTTTTGCTATATCCCAATGAAGGGCAACAAACATTATTATATATAAAATAGAAATTTAGCAACAATTCATGCCTAAATATTAAACTGTTGCAGCTAGGGTAATGTGAGATGTTGTTAATTACAGTGCCACATTAATGCAACACACCCTCTATCTTCCCTAACAGTGCATGATAGCCTAGTATATAGCTCCTGAGTTTTAAGGCTCTTACAGATTTTATTTATTTATTTCTTAAGAGTGAGTGGAAGGGAGGGAGAGAGGAAGAGAAACATCAACATGTGAAGGATACCTCAATTGGTTGCCTCTCACATGCCCCTGGTTGGGGACCCGGCCCGCAACCCAGGCATGTGCCCTTATGGGGCGTCCAACCTTTTGGTCTGCAGGCTGATGCTGTGTTAGCCAGGACTGAGCTGTTAGGCTTTTAGGATTATAAATTACATCCGTTTCTAAAAATCTACTGGAGAAGAACCTAGTGTCTGTAATGGCACCTGTATTCTCTTAGTAAATGTTTGATAAGTGAGTAAATAAGTGAAGTCTTGGGTTTCTATTGTTCGTACATCCTTCAAGCTGTGTAATTGGGCAAGTAATTTGATTTCTCTGAATTTCAAAATTTAAAAATGATATCCTAGCTTTTTTCTATGCTGATTGAATAAGGTAATATAGATAAAAGTGCCCAATAACTAACATTTTAAAAAGGAAACTCATGAGGTGCATCTTCTGCTCTAATATTAGTTTTCTAAGTTGGTATATGATTTACTATTTATATCTTGTAATTGGCAGTGATGTTCATAATGTCATTACTCTTAGCATAGACACAATTGGAAATAGATGTGTTCCAAAGTGAGGGGTTTACTGATCTTAATTTAATGCACTTGTAGAAAATACGGATTGCAGAGAACGCTGGGTTTGAAACCTGGCTTTGTCCATTATTGGCTGTGTAAGTTTGACTATCTCTTGAGCCTCAGTCTCATTTGATAAACATGGGTAATGTGTACACTGTGGAATTGTTGGAATGACCAAAGGAAAACCTATGCAAAAAGCCTTTGGCAACAAAGAAATGTTAGTGACTGCTCCCTGTACCCTTCACAAGTTAAATCATCTTTTAATTCTAGTTCTAGGGATTATTATCCTGTAAATAAAAATATTTATTTACTGACCATTAAAAAAATAATGTTGCTTTACCTTCCTTTCTGAATATATATATATATATATATATATATATATATATACTTTAAGATTTAATTTATTATTTCCAGAGAGAGAGAGGCAGGGAGGGAGAGAGACATCAATGTATGGTTGCTTTTCACCTGCCTCCAGCCACAGACCTGGCTGGTGACCTGGCATGGAACCTGGTTATGTGCCCTGGCTGGGGAATTGAACCAGCGACCTTTGGTTCTCAGGCTGGTGCCTTAGCCACTGTGCCACCAGCCAGGACTTCCTTTCTGAATATTTTAAAGAATATAAACTGTATTATTTAAGAGTCTTGCAATGGGTGAGGTACTGTGCAAAAAAAAAAAAAAAAAAAATGTTTTTAGGTGCTAAAATAATTAATGGACTAAATTCTTATGTAAAAATATCAAAAGTAATTGCTCCAACAAGTTCAAATTCAAAAGATTAGAAAAATTCAGTGGATGCTTCCTCATAAAAACAGGTTGAAAATAAAGGATTCTGGGTGACAAACATATCTTCTAATGAGCACTGTTTCCAATGAGCTCTTGTTTTACTAGTTTCTCTTAATTATTTTCCTTCCAGTTTTATTGAGATATACTTGACATAGAGCCTTGTATAAATGTAAGGTGTATGATATAGTGATTCACTGTATGTGTATATTATGAAATGATTACCACAGTAAGTCTAGTTAACATCTGTCACCTCACAGTTAGAGAATTTTTTCTTGGGATGAGAACTTCTAAGATCTACTCTGTAAGCCACTTTCAAATACATAATTCAATACTATTAACTATAGT
Organism: Noctilio leporinus; assembly: GCA_004026585.1. Classification (NCBI taxonomy): domain Eukaryota; kingdom Metazoa; phylum Chordata; class Mammalia; order Chiroptera; family Noctilionidae; genus Noctilio; species Noctilio leporinus. Next base: position 27,978 of record PVIW01010045.1, read on the forward strand.
CACTATACTCTATAGTACATCCCTAGGACTCAGGTACTGTATAACTGGAACTTGGTGCCTTATGGCCGTGTTGCCCCATTTCACCCACCCTCTATTTATTATGTTCTGACTCTTTTTCAGGTCTCTGAACTGTTTTCTCTGAAATCCCTTAGAAAGTATATGCATACTCACAGTTTACAACTCTTTTTCTGATGACATTCATATAATTCCAATTTTTTGTCCTAACATTTAAAGAGTCACAAAGGTTTATCACCACACATTTAATGCATTAATTTTACAAATATTTGTGTTATTGCCCTGTCCCTCACAGAGTTCCCAATCTAGAAATACAGGTTTGCAAACAATAACAATGCCATCTGTAAATGTTATACTTGTGGTTTAAATTAAGCATTATATATTCTAACATCAATGGAGTGATGTTAGTCAGGAATCAAGTGACATTGGTGCTGGACATTGAAGTAGGTGTATGAATTCTCCAGCTAGAAAAAGGAGATGATAACATTTTTGGCAAATAAAAGATCACAAGCAAAGGTTCTAAAGTGGGACTCTGCATTCCTCATATAATTTGTGGAACAACAATGTACAGGGTGCATGTAATAAAGTGGCAAAAGTTTAGTAAAATAACATACCACAAAAGTGTTATATTTCGAAATTTATTCTTATATGTAAATACAAAACCATAGTCATTATTTTTTTAATTGTTCAAAGTCTCCATTTGCTGCAATAATAGGCTCAATTTGACTTAAGAATCTTGAGCACACTTTAAATAACTTTTCCTTATCCATGGACATCATGTTTTCAGTCTTAGCTCTAACAGCCTCTTTATTGGAATGAGGTTGTATATTAACTTCTCTCTCATAAATGCTCCAGACGTAATAGTCTAAAGGATTTGCATCTGGTGAACTAGGCAGCCAGGTTTCCTTTGACCAGAATTCAGGAACATTGACAATGAGAAATTTTTGTACCTTTTTGGTGTTCTGTGCTGGTGCTCCATCTGGTTGGAAGATAAAATGACGTCCATTTGCCACTTGCTTTATCCACAGTACAACTACTTCTCTCAAAACGTCAAGGTAAATAAACATCAGCAGTCACCTTCAAGCCTTGTGGAAACAAATGTGGGGTCATGATATCTCCTTCATTGCTGACAATACCTAACACCATCACTGTAGCAGGAAATTTCATTTTCATGACAATTGGGACTTCATTAAGATTCTCACAGAGCTACCTGTTGTTTCCTCTGTTGACTATTTGGCCCTGCTGAAAATTCTTTTCATCAGAGAAGAAAATCAGGGTTTTTTATTTTGGGATTTTTCCTTTATGTTAACAGTTTCCTTGCTTTTTCAAAGCGCCTTTCCTTTGCTGTGTCATTAACTGGCCTCTTCTGAGAACATACAATCTGTATCTGGTATCTTCAGCAATAATCTTGCAAACTGTTTCATCCGCATTGACTTCCCTGGATCTCCATTGATGATCTCCTAGATTCTGCGTTCAATATCTGGACTTGTGTGATCCTTGCGTACCTTATGCGTTTTCCTTGTTGGTGTGGCAACATCAGGATCAGCATCATACGCCTTCTTCACATTGTAAAGGGATGTTATTGAAGTCCATAATTTCCTTAGCAGTTTGCCTTGTATGCAGTCCGGAAATTATGGTTGCCCTAACATAGTATTCCTTCAACATGATGGTTGCTCTCAGAATTTAATACTTGATATCTGAAACAATGATGTTAAATCATAACCTAAGAAACATTGTTTTTCAAAATTAATAAACATGTGAAATAAAATGCAATATTATTGCCAAGTTATTAGATTTCCATTCTGCTGTAACAAATTACCACAAACTTAGTGATTTTAAAACAACATAATGTTAATATCCTACTGTTTCGGAGGTCAGAATGTGAAATTGCTTTCACTAGGCTAAAATCAGGTTATTCTTGATGCTATGCAGGAGTTATTTATTGCCTGTTCTAGCTTCTAGAGGACATTTTTATTCCTTGGCTTGTGGCCTCTTCCTCCATCCGCAGGCCAGCACCCTTGCATCTTCAAATATCTCACCCTTCTCTAACTCTGACTCTCCTGCCTCCTTCTGATCAGGACCCATGTGATTATGTTGGGCCCAGATAATCCAGGATAATCTCCCCATCTGAAGATTTTTCACCTAATCACACCTGAAAATTTTACCTTTTGCCCTGCAAGGTAAAATCTTTATAAATTTTGGGGATTAGGATGTGGACATCTTTGGGAATGGGGGTATATTATCTAGGCTACTGTGAGCAAGGTGGCTAGAATTTAAAGTATATAATGGAGACAAGGCTAATAATGGAATGCGATTTTTTTAAATTTAATTTTATTGTTGTTGTATTACATCCATCCCCTTTTTCTTCCCCATCTCTCCCCCCTTCACCACCCTGGAATTTGATTTTGAAAAACCTTGAAGCCATGCTAAGGAGTTTGGAATTTAGTCCATAGGCCAGCAGTTTTTATTCTTAAAAAAGCTTAAAAATATTCAGATGGATGCTTTCTTCTGTATTCACCTATTCAGAATTCAAATACATGTACATGGCTAATCATTGAACACCTGAAATCCATCAATGCAGGCTGTAGACATAAAGACAGAGAGAACAATCAGGAAAGTAAAGTTTGTTTCAGAAATGTAATGGTGTAGTTGTACTGAAAGGTTGCAGATGATGTCTAGCATTTAAAGCTTTTTATTTTTTATTTCAAAAATGTTTGTGGGAGCAAAGAAGAATATTACTTAAAAAGCTCATCAAGGCCCTGGCTGGTGGCACAGTGGATAAGATGTCGGCCTGTGAACCCTAAGGTCACTGGTTAGATTCCCCAGTCAGGGCACATAATCAGGTTGCAAGCCAGGTCTCCAGCCAGGTCCGTAGCTGGAGGCAGGTGAAAGGCAACCATACATTGGTGTCTCTCTCCTTCTCTGCCTCTCTCCCTTCCCCTATCGCTAAAAATAATAAGTAAAATATTTAAAAAGGGGGGAAAAAAACTCATCAGAGGTAGAATAAATAGGATGTGGTGATTAAAAAAACCAGAGGAGGCTAGAGCCATCTTTGAGATGTTTATGAAATGATTCTAATGTTCACAGTCTGCTGAAATTTTATTCCCCTGTGTGATTTATTTCTAGTGTTTTTCTAAAATCAAGTGCAATTTTGTTTTGTTTCCCAATCAGTTAATTCCTTCTATTAGCCAAGTAACCATATAATACACAATACAAACTAGGACAATGATTTTTATAACCATTAAAAAATATTTAAATCAAACTTACTTATAAAATATTAACCTAAAAATTACATTTCTTTAAAGCTTTCTTTGTCAAAGGTATAATCACTTAAGTAGTGCCATTTTCTCAATGAAATGAGAAAGAATTGAAAATTACATTTGAAGGAGACAAAACTTGAACTGGTGGTTCTGAATTTATGCAACAAAATAGTTTGAAGACTGAATCACCACTGATGGTGCCTCAATGATGTGGGGATAGTGGAAGAAAGTTGGGCATCTGTTAGAGAAAGATAAAAATCTGCCTTGGTTGATAGACATTTCCTGTTGCTACTTGAGGTGGTCCAGAGAATCCCCTGGTGGAGTGAGTGTTTTGGGGTTAGGGAGGACTGAAGCCTAGGTTCTGGCAGGGAATGGAGGGGAAGGAAAAGATCTTTCCAATAGATGGACTTTTTGGTGATCCTAGGTTCTTAGGACCCTGGTGGAAGGGGTCCTTCTGACACTCTGGAGAAAAGCCTTTGCTTGAAACTTCTTTTAGATTCAACTCTCCTAGAGCACTTTTAAGAGTGACATTACACTATGAATAATTACAGAAAGTGAACAAGCATAAATGGAAAGTTTCCCAGGCAAACTGTAGTTTAAATACCCTATATAGTAGGCACTACTTTAGTGTCTGGGAAAACTAACTTTAGAATCATCCTTTATTCTTATATGGGCTAGGATGGAACCTCTCTTGCCTCTTATATAAAGTCAGTTATCAGTTAGTTCTTTCTACAAAATTTATGACTATAACTTATCTTTCACTGTCTAACTTCAAGACATCTTCATCTCAGCTGGATTATTGTAAATAGGGTCCACTCATCTGTAATAAGCCTCCTTCCATTCTCACACATTCTAGTCAGACTTCCAGTTTAATTTGTCACTAGATAATTAAGCTCTTTTTTCTGCTTAAGAACCTGCAGTAGTTCCTGATTGTTTGAGGCTCAGCTTAGACTATTTTGCCGTGTAAACCCCCTTGCTTTTCATACTCATGTGTGTCTCTATGCTTATCACACGGACCTGTTAGAATGCTTTCTCCATCTTACTCCATGACTTCTTGAAGCACTAGCTCCAGCCACTTCTATTCATCATGGTTTTTCCTGTCTTCTAATTTTCAGGTGCTAAGGGTACATGTTTCAAATTTGATTATATAATTTAGTGTATTGTATTTGTTAATTGAAGAACTAAGACTCAAGTGCTTTCTCTGGCCATTGTGTAGCTTAGCTGGTTAGAGTGTTGTCCCAGTTCACCAAGATTGTAGGCTCCATCCCAGTCAGGGCATGTATGTATAAGAACCAGTGAATGCACAGGTTGCAAGCCAGGTCTCCAGCCAGGTCTGTAGCTGGAGGCAGGTGAAAGACATTGATGTTTCTCTCCCTCTCTGCCTCTCTCCTTTCCCCTCTCTCTAAAAAATAAGAAATAAAATCTTTAAAAAAAAAAAAAGAAAGGAAAAATAACTAATGGATGCATAAGTAAGCAGACCAACAAATCCTCTCATTTCTCTCTCTCTCTCGTAAATAAAATATACAAGGCCTGTCCCAAAAGTATCCAGCCAGTGTCGATACAATTAAAACCATTTGTGTGGCAGATACTTTGAGGACAGACCTCATGTATATATAAATTAATAAAAATAAAAATAAAAAAGACTCTACTTTCAGGGGCCATGAGTTGATTATAAACTGTGAAGCCAACAGAATGAAGTACAATAGGTATTAGTGTTTGGGTTGATTGCTAAGCAATAGTAAGCCCAATCTAGGTACATGGCCTTTAAAAATCACTGTGCAAATGAGACAAAATGGCCAATACTTTTACAAGATTTTCAGATTGTGTCCGAAATTTTTTTCCACATACTTCATAGCTCAAGTGATGCACCATTCCTCATAATCCCCCTTAGCCATAATTCTTAGAATGGTTAAGAGGTACACATTGTGCATTGTATGAGTGCTCATGAAATTGAAAAGTTAAATGATGGCTTTAAGAAACTAGTTGGGAAAATAACTAACACTTTTTAAAAAATGAAGTTGGTTCTCTTGATTCCCAGGCCTGAGCTTGGGGTGATCATTACAGATACAGTGCTTCCTATTCCCAAGTCAGCCTGGGGTTGTGTTTTTCTGCCTCGTGGGAGCAGAGCCTATGCAGTGTTTTGTGTGCACGTATAGAAACAAAAAGTACTCTTGTCCCCTGTCTTGCTCAACACAATCTGTTGTCTTGGCTCTGCAATGGGCAGTGTCGGTTAGTTATGCAAGGAATATTAAATTTGATGGGAGGTATGAAATGGGAGCTGATTTTGGTTTTCCCTTTTTCTATCACCTCTTCCCCTTAAGATAGAGTTTTACTATGCCTTTGTTATTGTGGCAATTAAGTCTTTCAAAGTTGAGTCACATGAAACTTTGCATGTAGTATTATTAGTCAGCATTGTCTTAAGTGTGCCAGTAAAAAAGATTTGACAGAAAACTGGTGATAAAAAATAAAAACAGAACAGCATCCTTCTGGCTTATATGAAATGGATATTAATAGCTATCAGTTCAAATATCTATCTGAACTTATAAAATCAATCTGATTTTCTAATGACACAGCACATGGGGTAGGAAGTTATTGAAAGAGGCTAATTTTCCAGACTGTAACTCATATATGTAGAATTATGGATGTCTAAAAACATGTTGTTTAATGTTTATCACCAGTATATGATAATAAGATTATTTGAAAGTGATTAGAAACAGTAAGTAACAGCTACATAAAATAGAGCATTTTCACTTAGGAAAATTCTTATTGAATAGAGTGAAGGGAAGAGAATTTTGATAGACTTTTAACTGGTATCTAGGGGGCAGCAGAAGTGAAAACTGCCTCAGAAAAGTGAGTAGTATGTCTGCAGATTGGAACCTGTGTCTAAATATGTGAATTTTTCTTAGAAATGAGTAGCGACAAGGAAGCAAGTTGGGGGGTTTGCTTTCTGCGCTGTTAGTTCTAGCAATGAAGACCACTCACTAGCGATCAGCGTTGCCTGAACAGAATGAGCTGTGTGTGTGGCACCCAGCAGGTCAGGTTAAGAAGATGTCAGTGCCTGAAGACCTGTGTCACATGACTCCCTCTCCCTGCCAATACTCAGCGCTGTGGATCAGATTTCAACTCCAGGCAGTCCTCCCTGCCGTCTGGGTTTAACCAAATGAGAAACAAAACCACACTTCCGAAAAGGTTAGGAGCTGCTTTCCGCTTACCGGAGCCTCGGGGGATTGCGACCTGGTTTCCAAATCAGAGCATCTCCACTGAATGGAGTTTCAGCATTTGGCTGTCATTTGGATGATTTCATCTGGCCTTCACCAGTTCTACCAGAGACTTCCTGCGAGGATGGGGGCGGGAGCCCTCGCTGTCTGTGTGAGTGTAGGCCGCCCCTCTCCCTCCGGCTCCCATGGACACGCCAGGGCTCTGGGGAGGCCTCTGCCTTTCTGGGTTTGCTGAGATGTTTGTGTGACTTGGTTTTTCCTTCCTAAGAGGTGGGGGCAGATGTTACTTAAAATTTCTTTCTATGCAAATGGGCATTAAGCAGTATTTGGGGCATTCAGCATTTCTACCGACTCTCCTTTCCAAAGAAGGTGAAAGAAAAAAGCTTGCTGAGCGTACTGGGTTAAGGCAGCTTGACTTCATGTAGAGACTCCCAATCATTTTAGACTTTCCTTTCCCAAAAGGGTTAAATACGAATTCTCAGTTGTAGTTGGAAAAATCTCACAGCTAGGGTGAGAAAGAGTGAAAATAACTGTTAATGTATTACCTCTGAGATGTTTAGGACATCTTTGTATTCACATTCTTGTTTTTATTTAGTAATTCTGGGATTTCTGTTTCGGTCGGCATGGTTGCTGAAAGGGGTGGTGAAAAAGCGTGGTTGAGAAATGTTTGTGACTCTTTACTCAACAGTAGAAGTTTCTGGTTGTTACACTACAGTAGCAGCAACAAATAACACAATATAAAATCTATGAGGAATGTGTAAATTTCCAGGGCTGAAGTTCCTGAATTTCAAAAGCAATTCTTTTGCTGCTTATATGGAATCTTTTGCAAAAACCAAGCATTGTCAATATAATTCACAAAGTGCTGTAATTAAAATTTGTATTTCAATATATGGAAAATGCATACGTATGTATTTATATTTCAATTTGGTAGTGTATACAAAGGGAGCATTTTATATCTTGAGAGGTACTAAGTGAAAAATATCTTACTCTTTCACTTTAACTGCTCCCTTGTGTTTCATTGCATTTAGGTCAGATCCTTTTTTTGAGACATTTTTCAAAAAGAACTACAATTCGTTCTGGGTTGTGATGGCATCCTAAAACATCTAGAAATATCCAGGAAGTTTTTGACACACAGGCCCCAAATGGTCACCAGATGGTGTACCTGCCCCATGGATTGAACTTTTTTAGTGAAACTGTAGGGTGACTTGCTCCTGTCCATGCTTGGAATTTCTCAGACTGTGTGTCAGTTTGCCTGTCTGTATCTTTTCCTTAGCCCAGAGGCTTCAGCATCCAGGCATCCAGCTGGTTATCTTCATATCACTTTGAAGTGTTCCCTTCAAAAATCTGATTTATTTTTCTGTATAAAATACTAAGCTTTTACTACAGGCACAGATCTGTAGTAAAAAGAAATACTTTCTTTGTAAAAGAAATACTTAAGGACCAGAAACATGTGGAGTGAGGCAGCAGATTAACTTTTGTCATGAGATTTGCAGTCATTTCTGATAGTGTGATTGGAACCTTCTTTCTTGCCCTCTTGCACACATTGATCTTGCCTTGACTGAGTTGCAGACTGACATGTGTGTGAAACTCCATACTTCCCTTTACATATATCCAAAGCATGTACACAATTTCATTTAAGATTGACATAAAAAATCATACTGTTTAAGAGATTATTCACTTTGATGGGACTGATGAGTGTCCCAGAACGAATTGCAATTTATGTAAAAAGATAAGCAATTGGAGAATAAACTTGTAAAAGTGTGGCAGAAAAGTGAGAACTAAGTCACACATAAATGCATGCATATGGGCTGATATACTTTCCTTAGTTAGGAACTTTTCTACTTAGTAAATATACATGTAGCAGCTTCGCAGGTATGCTGCTGAGGATAGTCCTCAGACAAAATAATAGAGTATAGATATTTATAGAGTGTATGTATATGTGTGTGTACACGTATGTGTGTACTTACGGATTCTTGAAGTAGGAGCCAGACTGGTTTAAAGATACTCATTTCCTGTATCATTGACTAATCAACTTTCTCTTTTTTATTTATTTTTCCTTGTTCCTATATTGGTAGTGTTACTAGTAAAACTATGGTGAGCTCACCAAACTGACTTACATGGATATTACTACTCATATGTATAAAGAAGTAGGTTCTTTACTGTGAAATATTTATTTTCTCAGTAAATCACCCCCAGGCAGAACTGGAAATCATATGTGCCAATTACTGTTATCTTAGTCTCTTCTAGTTTGAAATGTCACTTTTGAGTAACTCAAGCTTTCTCAGGTGAACCCTGAGTCTTTTAGGCTCCCTGCCCCTCCTGCTGTTCTGTCTAGGATAACATCTGGGCATCTTGAGGATACACAGGTGAGAGTGAGGAGTTACGGATAAAGACTGAGGGGATGCATGTGTGTAGTTTCTTACAATGTACTCTAGATGTTCCGTTGGTGAGTGAGTTCAGGTATCAAATCTATGACTGATGAATTTGCAGTCAATTCTCTTGGTATTATCAGAGCCCAGTGTTCACCCATCCTGACTTAGCTTCAAGTCTTGCTGGTGCTGGAAACAATTCCAAGGGTAACGGACCCTATAGCCTTTGTCCCTAACTTGGGCACCTCCACTCCTCGTAGCCTTACCATGTGGTACCTCAGCTACCTTACATACACCCCATAGTACAGGCAGGGGCTATGGTTACAGCACACAAAGGCTCATTTACCATGGATCAAATTAAGATACTCTTGAGGCTGTTTTACTGAATCAATTTTAAAGCAATACAAAGCAGGATTGGAGGAAGATGGGGTAGGTTTACCTACTATGAGTTAAGTGGGATAAAAGCACCACATTCCCAGCACCCTGTGCTACAGTGTTCATCTACCTGTCTGAATGGAAACAAGAAATTATTATATATATATATATATAATCTACCTACCCATCTAACCTACCCAGTTAAAAATGGGCAAAGCTTGTAAATAGGAAGTACACAAATAGGAACTGTAAGTGCTAATAGACATAAAAATTATTCACTCTCATAGTTATAAATATTGGCAAATTAAAAAAATGTTAAGCCCTGGCTGGTGGCTCAGTGGATAAGGCGCCAGCCTGCGAACCCAAAGGTCGCTGGTTCAATTCCCCAGCCAGAGCACATAATCAGGTTGCAAGCCAGGTCTCCAGCCAGGTTCATGGCTGGGGGCAGGTGTAAGGCAACCATACATGGATGTCTCTCCCTCTCTGCTTCTCTCCCTACCCCTCTCTCTAAAAATAATAAATAAAACCTTTAAAAATAAATAAATAAATAAATAAATGTTAATAACAAGGGATGAGAGAATGGGAAACAGGCACTCTCACATGCTGTTCATCAAGTTGAAAACCACTGAAGCATTTTGTAGGGCAATGTGGCAGATGTCAAAATTTATCATTTATATACCTATTGACCTAGCAAACTCATCTCTAGGAATTTATCACACAAGTACATGACAATTATGTAAAAATGTTTGTAAGGATATATGCATTACTGAATTATTTGTAGTAGCAAGAGCTATAAATCTAAATAAAATTGGTTAAATCAATTACAGTATCTTTAATGTAATATTAAACAGCTGTAAGTGCCAATAGGGAAAGATCTCCAAGTAGATCAAGTAGCAAAAGCAAAGTGCAAAAGTATGCAATAGTATAGTTCTATTTGCCCTTCACTTAAAAACATGCATATATATGCTTAATTATGCATGGAAAATTCCTGTAAGGAAACGAGAGCTTTTAAAGTTGGTATAGGAAGACGTGTCAGTTTAAACTTGTGTGTGTATGTTTGAGTTTTAGTTTTGATCAAGTACATGTGTTACTTTTATTAAGTTTAAATTAATAAAAATAACGACTGTGCAAAGAATAGGAATGGTAGCTCTGTCTAGAAATAAGATTGGTTTAAAATCATAAAGGCAATGAATATTAAGTTTGAATATTAAGTACTTTCACAGGTACATTTTGAACTATATAAATTGTTTGAACTTGTTTAGTGAAGATCTAGAACTAGGTAGGATGTAATGAAGCAGTTTCAACACAATATAAAGAAGTGTCTTAAAAATTGAGCTGGTGGTGTAATGAGGTGATCAGCACCCCATCACCAAAAGTAAGAAAGAGAAGGCCAAATGGTCATAGGTTGACTTAGAATTCTGTCATGGAATTAGACTTATATAAGGTGGGATGTCTTTGTAATGTTCTAAATGTTGTAAGGTTCTCTGAGTAACTGTGTACTTCCTCAAATTTGTAGCTCTTAGCCTGTTTTTCTTTGTTAGTTAGACTGTTAAAAATTTTACCTCCCCCAACCTCCTGACTTGCTTCAGTTAGGGCTTCCTTTACTTAGAGGATTGGAGGTTTAGCCAAAAGTGAAGGTAGGATGTCATGATCTTAATAATAGAGCTAGAATGGGGTGGGGGTGGGGGGATAACATTTTAATTGATAAATGGAATCTTATTAGCCATAAAAAAAGTGGAGATTTTTTAAATGACATAATTAGAGACTATTACTTCAGGATTACTAAGTTTTTACTCCATCATATAAAATTGTGTAAAATACTTAAAATTATATAATGGAACTCAGATGAATAGTTTAGTCTAGGAAAATTATAGACAGTAGCAGAGTGGAAAAGATATGCTAAAAAACAGTTGTTATAAAATTGTTTTATAAATAATTTGCTTTTGGTCTTAATTTCCAGAGAGTCCCTTAGATTTAAGAAACTAGTTTTTGTTAAAATGTAAACAAATGACCTCAGATATTTTTATTTCTGTGGTTGATACTGTAAATAAATCAAATAGGCCTGCAAGTACCTATATGCAGCATTAGTTTTAAGTACATTTGAGTTTTCTGAAGTAAACAGTTTAGTCTTAATTATTGTAAAAACAAAATGTTTAACACTGTAGCTCTTTACTGTTTTGGGTCTTGAACGTTAAATAAGTCTTCATCACTTTAAAAAAATCCTTCTGCTTTTCACTTTACATTCTGCTTAAATTTGTTAAGAAACAAAAGTAAGAATAGCACTTTCAAGATTATTTTTCAATTTTGATTCATAGCAACCTCCTGCAAAAAACTATTCTCTTCTGTTTAAATCATCCTTAGCTCAACAGTGATAAACAAAAGGTGTAACATTATTGCCATTATGAGTTGTCCCTTTTTCTCCAAATAACCAAGTGATTCTAAGCACACAAATGTTTCTGTGCTTTCAGGTATTTTATACTTAGGTGTAGCAGCAGTGGTAACTTAAAGTGACCCATTCCAGAACTCATTTCATCTAGATATACTGAAGACAGACAAGATATGTTGTAATGAAGACTGGAATGTTTCTAAAAGCTGATTAAATCAGTATATTCTTTCTACTGACACAAATAGTGTTATTTGGCAAAAAAAAAATTACTTAACTTTTCTGTTTTAATAGCTCTTTTGAAGTGTAATTTACAGGCCATAAAATACTTGTATGCTCATTAACAGTTTTCAGCCATAATTTTTCAAGCCAGTTCTCAATTCCATGTTCTTTGTGTTCTTCTGGTAATCCTGTGATGCAGATGTTACACTTCATGTTGTCCTAAAGGTCCCTTAAACTATTCTCATTCTTTTAATTTTTTTTTTCTTTTTGCAGCTCTGATTGGGTGTTTTTTTCCTACTTTGTCTTTTAAGTCATTGATTTGACCCTTTGCTTTATCCTACCTACTACTTATTCCTTCCAGTGTATTCTTCATTTCAGATACTGTATTCTTCATTTCTGATTCGTCCTATTTTATGGTTTCTATGTCCTTTTTCATGCTGCTGAGTATCCTTATAATCATTACTTTAAACCCTATATCAGATAAATTGCCTGCCTTCGTTTCATTTAGACTTTTTTCTGGGGATTTTCCCTATTTTTTCATTAGGGATCTGTTTCTTTGGCTTTCCATTTTGGCTGCACTTTTGTGTTTATTTCTTTGTATGAGATAGATCTGCTATGACTTCCAGCCTTACTGGGTTGGCCTTATGTAGCAGGCATCCTGTGGAGTCTAGCGGTGCAGTCTCCTTGATCACTTGAGATGGGTGCTCCAGGAATGTCCCTTGTGTGGCATACGTGGCCTCTTCTATTGTAGCTGAGTCTTGATGGCTATTGGCCCAATCCTCAGGCTGCTGACTGTGAGGATAGTCATAGCCTGACGGTGACATGTGAGCCACCCTGCAGATGCTGACCCTCCCTGAGTCTGCCCAGGCCTCTCAACCCTAACCAAGGCTGTTGACTCCTCAGCAGGGCTTAAACTCCATGGTGTGGGGCAAGAGGGATTCCTGGGGGTGGTGCTATTGCTCTTCCCCAGGCTGACACCAAGTGAAGGGGAGTGCTTCACCCAAGAAAGATGGCATCTGCAGTTTGGGAGAGGAACTCAGCAGTGGGATCCTAGCGGCTGTCCCTTTAGCTCTCACCCCAGAGCTACAAACCCCAGCCTCTTTTCATGTGACTCTAATTCACTCTGACTGCCCTCCACTGGAACCCAGGGTGAGTGGACCCAGATGAATTTTTGTGCATTGGTTCTTTAAGTTTGTGCCTGTGTCTCTAGAGGGAGGACCCTCATAAATATTCTTAAGGACAGAAACGCTGCTGCTTAGATATAACCAGATGTTATGTCAGCATCTCTTTCCAGCTCTAGTGCTCTGGGCTGGGGAGCCCGGCTTGGGGTGTACATTCCACATCTCTCAGGGAGAACACCCTGCAGCTAAGATATACCCCCAGTACCTTAGCCACCACCCATGGGAGAGGGGTCAGGCTGTTTTACGTCTCTGTACTCCCTACCAGTCTCAATGTGACGACTTCTGTAAATCCTTGGTTCGCAGCTATCTTTTTGAATTCGTGTTTTTGTTTCCATCAGTAAAATACCCAGAAGTGGAATTGCTGGATTATGTAGTAGTCCTATTTTTATTTTTTCTGAGGAATCACCATACTGTTTCCCACAATGGCCTTACCGATTTACGTTGCCACCAACAGTACATGAAGGTTCCATTTTCTTCACATCCTTGCTAAAAGTAGGTATTTCTTGTCTTTTTAAAAATAACTATTCAGGAAGAGTGAGGTGACATCTCAGTTGCAGTTGTAATTGTATTTCCCGGATGATTAGCGATGTTAAGGACCTTTTTATGTACCAAGTGGCCATCTCTATGTCCTTTTTGGAAAAATGTCTATTCAGGTCCCCTGCCCATTTTTAAATCTACTTTGGCAGGGTTGTTTTTTCTTTTTTACTTTACTGTTTTTTGTTTGTTTTTGTTTTCTTTTGAGTTGTGTGAGTTCTTAATATATTTTGGCTCTTACCCCTTATCAGAGACATGTTTGCAAATATTTTCTCTCATTCAGAAGATTGCCTTTTCATTTTGTTGGTTTCCTTCACTGTGCAGAACTTTTTTTTTTTTAATTTTTATTTAATTTTATTGTTGTTGTATTGCATCCATCCCATTTTTGCTCCCCTCTGTCCTTGTGCAGAACTTCTTAGTTTGATGTACTCATGTTTATTTATTTTTGATTTTGTTGCCTTTGATTTTGGTGTCAAATCCAAAAAGCCATTGACAAGATTGATGTCAGAGTTCACTTCCTATGTTTTCTTCTAGGAGTCTTATGGTTTTAGGCCTTATATTCATATCTTTAAAAATATTTTGAGTTAATTTTTGTGAATGGTGTAAGATAGTGATCTAGTTTCATTCTTTTTGCATGCAGTTGTCCAGTTTTTCCATCACTTATTAAAGAGACTGTCCTTTACCCACTGTATATTCTTGGCTCCTTTGCCATAAATTAATTGACCATATAAATAATACATTGCTAGGTTTATTTCTGGGCTCCTTATTCTTTTCCATTAATCTAAGTGTATGTTTTTATGCCAATACCATACTGTTTTGATTACTATATCTTTGTAATATCATTTGAAGTTGGGCATGTGATATCTCCAGCTTTCTTCTTTCTCATGATTTATTTGACTACCCAGGGTCTTTTGTGGTTCCATACAAATTTTAGGATTTATTTCTTTGAAAAATGTCATTAGAGTTTTGAAAGAGATTGCATGGAATCTGTAGATTATTCTGGGTAGTATAGACATTTTGTCCAGACCAGTTTTTTCGATCCATGAGCATGGATTGTTTTTCCATTTTTTAATCTCTATGATCTCTAAAAATAATGTACCCAGGTTAAGAACCATTGTTTAAGTCTACAATGCTCAAAAATAAAGATAGAAACTATAAAATATATGTATAGGGATAACGAATAAGATACCAAAAAAAAGTGCTTTGAGTTTTAAAACTAATGAGTTAGATTTGGAAAAATTGCTTTATAGAATGCTTCTGATTTGCTTGATTTAACAATACATTTGTTAAATAATTGTTGCCATTCTGAAAGGGTGTGATTTTTTCCCCTTCTCATGTAAAAAGTCCATAAATAGGTATTTCAGGCAGACTTTATTATAATAATCATCAGGATGCAGATAGATTCTCCCCTCTCCCCCCATTTTTTTCTACTGTACTGTCCTTAGAGATTAAGGACAGTAATTCTTCTGAGTTGCTACATAGTCACAAGGTAGATAACTGGCGTACATCTGTGTTTAGGAAACAGACTGATTTAGTCTCCCTTTTAAGGAGTTTTTCTGGTGGTCCAAACACCTTCCACTTATATCTTATAGGCCAAATTTAGCTATCTAGGCATGTCTCCCTACAAGAACATGCTGCAAGGGAAGTGGTATACTTTAACTGGGTACTTTGCTTTCCACCCTCTCAAACAGCATCAGAGTTCTGTTAATAAGGAAGAAAAAATGACCCATTATATTACCGCTATGCATATATACTTGTACATACATGCATAGACACTTTAAAATATTTCAAGCACAAAGTATTTGAAGACAGGATGCAGCCTCCACTTCAGCATGTACCTTGTAACAGGAACACACTGCAGCTGGAAATGAGCTCTTACACAATGTTATTAGACCTAAAAATATGCATAATAATTCCACCTAATAACCAACACATATGTACATTTCCCCAATTATCCCCCCAAATGCAAGTTATTTTGTTTTTAAACAGAGACCAGTCAAGACTCTTATGATATATCTATAGTTTGTAAATTTTGATTTTTTTAAATCTAGAATCAGTCTTTCCATCATGACAGTGACATTTTTGAAAAGTCTGGGCAAGTTGTCTGTTCGTAAGTCCCTCAGTCTGGATTTGTCTGATTATTTCTTCATAGTCTCTTACTTATTCTTTTAGCTCCTATATCTCCTGTAAACTCTAAGTTAGATTTAGAGTTTAGATTCATTTCAGCTTAAACATTTGTTGCAAGAATACTTTATAAATAATGTGTTCTGCCTCTTGCCTCACGTCATAGCACATAATATCAACTCTTGTCACGATTAGTGATGATAAACTTATCTTTTGAGTTAAGCCTATTATACCAAGATGTCAATTGTAAGGGTGGTCTTTGATGCTGTGAAAATCCTGTTCTCTAACAAACTTCCACCTGATTTTCAGTATTGATTGATAATGCTTGCTGGAATCATTGATTACATGATTTATGGAAAATGGTGATTTTCTGTTTCTCTAATTCTTTCTTGTTTAGCTGTGGCATTCCTCTGTATGGAGGGCCTTTTTAATCCCTTTCTCTCACTCTTCATAGTGTCACTGTGGATTTATGGATTTTTATTTACACAATATATTCTAATCAGTTATCGTTGTTACTCATGGTGCCCCAATTGTTCCAAATTTGGCCAGTAGGAGCCAGATTGAGCTGGCCCACAGGTTTTCTGACACACCTCATTGGTCCTTGAGCATTTCATTGCTTTCTGGAACCTGATGCCTCAGATTTGTTTTGTACTTTCCTTGCACCCTCATTTTTTTAAAAGATTTTTTTGTTTTATTATTTTTAGAGAAAGGGGAAGGGAGAGAGGCAAAGAGGGAGAGAAGCGTCAGTGTATGGTTGCCTTTCACCTGCCTCCAGCTGCAGACCTGGCTGGAGACCTGGCTGGAGACCTGGCTTGCAACCTAGTTATGTGCCCTGGCTGGGAATCGAACCAGTGATCTTTGGGTTCGCAGGCTGTGCCTTATCCACTGTGCCACCAGCCAGGGCCTTGCACCCCTTTTATTTGGTGGTGGAGTGGCTTTCTATTTTACACATTTCTGTTTGGATTATTAGTCTGAACCCAGTTCTGAAGAGTTTTAAAGCACACAGTTTCGAATTTAACCAGCAGTGTAATCTGATTGTCCTTCAAAGTACCTAAAATTTGTGGTACTTAAATTGTTGGAGAATTGCCTTAAGAAAATATGGACCATTGATTCTTAGTAGTGTAAAATCTATTTTGTATTAGGCTGTGCAAACAGCTTCATATTCTCTTGCTCCCCTCAGGTTCTCCTAGGACTACCAATGCTGAAGGCTTTGGAAACACTGCAGTGTGTCATCACTGAGAGCTCAAACACTAGAGCCAGAGCACCCAAGGGGCCTACATTCTAGCTCAAAACCTATTAAACCTAGTTGTGTCAACTTAGGCAAGTTTCCTTTTCTTTGTGCCTTAGTTTTTATGTCCCAATCAGAATAGTAATAGCACCTACTGTAAGGTGGTTTGAAGATTTTTAAAAAAGATTTATTTATTATTATTGGAGAGAAGGGAAGGAAGAGAGGCAGAGGGAGAGAGACATCAATGTATGGTTGCCTTTCACCTTCCTAAAGCTATGGACCTGGCTGGAGACCTGGCTTGCAACCTGGTTATGTGTCCTGGCTGGGAATTGAACCAATGACCTTTGGGTTCGAAGGCTGATGCCTTATGCACTGTGGCACTAGCCAGGGCTGAAGATTTAGACATGTTAATTTGAAAGCACTTGTAACAGAATCTGGCACAAAAATCAGTACTCAATAAATGTTACATATTATAAAACTTCTAGGTTTTTGAAACTTAGCCTATTTACCAGATTAATAAAATATTCTCGAGCTGGGAAGATGGCGACAGAGTAGAGAGCAGTGCTGATGGTGTTCTTGAGTACCAGAGCAGCTAGAGGACAAGATAGGGAGCATAAGATGTCTTCAGGACCCTAAGAATTGGAGCAGTCAGCATCTGGACACAGGGGAGCACAGCCCAGAGGCAGAGGAGGCCAGCAGGACAGTAGGTGAGGCATTCCCGACCAACCAGCCAGCGGGCAGGCCGAGGTCGGCTCTGGGCAGTGGCAGCTCTGCCCAGAGGGACATGTTTGAGGCAGCTCCGGGATCCCTGGCGACTAGAAGTCTGAGCAGTAAAGTGCAGGCAGCGAGGGCAAACACCGTAGGGAACACGGAATTGAACTCCTGCAGGGGAGGGACTGTGTGAGAGACTCCGGCAACAGGGAGAGGAGGCTCCTCATGGGGCTAGAGGCGGAGAAGAGTCCTGCGGGAAGCCGGAGCCGGAGCCGGGAGCCGGGAAGTGCACCAGCCAGGGCAGCGAGAGGGCCGAAAACGGTGCTGCTGGGCCACCAGGCAAACAGCAGCTAGAAGCCCCTGCAAGGTAGGAGGCCCAGCCCTGCGCAACCACACAGGCCCCCAGGCTCAGCGGAAACTCCAAACGGCCAGCAGGGAACTAGTAGTGGGGGTAACTGACCCGCCATTGCCAGAGACAAAGGCCGCAATGCCCATGCCTGGGAGGGGATCATCACAGAGGCCGCATAAAGGGCTCCTCCAAGAGCTGGTTGGCTTGGAGGAGTGGTGCCCGCCCCAGAAGGGCAGGACAGTGTAGGCGGACCCCGGACACTGTTGATGGATAGGGGCGGCCTCCTCCCAGAACTGCGGGGGCGGGGCCAGTCATCACAGGGACCTGCGAAGTTGCCGGCTGCCCTGCAGGGGTGCTGGGGTGCTCGTCATGGGCAGGAACCTCCGCCAGGAGTGGGAGGGCGCACCCTGCGGGTTCCACAATACCAGCAGCCCTAAAACCCAGCCAGGCTGCGGAAGGCCCAGCCTGCCTGGGGGCGGACACACAGAATCAGCCCTGACTGTGACAATCAGAGGCCCTGTCACACGCCAAGACCGGCTAGACTATAGACTGCAAAGTCCTGACCAAGAAAAAGAGGCAGCCTCAGAAAAGGGATTACTGCTAATCTCAAGCACCTGAGTTATACCCAGAGCAATATGAACTATTAATCCCCAACATACCCTTTGCAAAAGTTACTTCTCACATATTCTTTTTTTTTAAATATTTTATTTCATTATTTTTAGAAAGAGGGGAAGGGAGAGAGGCAAAGAGGGAGAGAGACATCAATGCATGGTTGCGTTTCACCTGCCTCCAGCCACAGACCTGACTGGAGACCTGGTTTGCAACCTGGTTATGTGCCCTGGCTGGGGAATCGAACCTGTGACCTTTGGGTTCGCAGGCCGGCGCCTTAACCACTGTGCTACCAGCCAGGGCTTCACATATTCTTAATCCCCGCCATACCTCAATCCACCTAAATACCCAAGACTCTCCCCCTACTCTTGAATTAAAGTCTACTCACTCTGTGGCTACAATGCATTCCCAGTCCTCAATCTAAGTATTCCTCCCTTCCCCAGCCACCTAAACTCTTTCTTTATTATTTTCTTCCTTCCTATTTCTTTTCTTTTCTTTTCCTTTTCTTCCTGGTAAAGCCCATAGGTTCTGGCTCCACCTGGACCAATCAGAAATCATAAAGGGTGAACAGACACCTAAACCCTTTCTTTATTAATATTGATTTCTCTTTCTTGTGACTTTCTCCCCCCCCCCC
>PVIW01010046.1:0-47187 GCA_004026585.1 Noctilio leporinus
TATCAAATGCTTTTTCAGCATCTATTGATATGATCATATGGTTTTTATCTTTCAATTTGTTGATGTGGTGTATTACATTGATTGATTTTCGAATGTTGTACCATCCTTGCATCCCTGGGATGAAGCCCACTTGATCATGGTGTATGATCTTTGTAATATACTGCTGAATCTGATTGGCCAATATTTTGTTGAGAATTTTCAGATTGTATGTCCTTAGAAGAGGCAAGTTTATGACATGGCAGACAAAGAAAAGGTGTTTTGAAAAAGCAAGGAAACTGCTAACAACACTGAAAAATCCCAAAGGAAAAAACCCTCTAATTTTCTTCTCCAATGCAAACAATATTCCACAGGACCAATTAGGCAACAGAAGAAACAACAGGTGGCTCTGTGAGAATCTTAATGAAGTCCCAATTGTCTTGAAAATGAAATTTCCTGCTACAGCAATGGTGTTAGGTGTTATCAGCAATGAAGAAGATAGCATGACCCCACATTTTTTCACACAAGGCTTCAAGATGACTGATGCTGTTTACCTTGACATTTTGAGAGTAGTTGTACCGTGGATGAAGCAAGTTGCAAATGGACATCATTTTATCTTCCAACAAGATGGTGCACCAGCACATAATGCCAAAAAGGTGCAAGAATTTCTCAATGTCAATGTTCCTGAATTTTGGTGAAAGGCAATCTGGCCACCTAGTTCACCAGATGCAAATCCTTTAGACTATTACATATGCAGCATTTGTGAGAAAGAAGCTAATAAACACCCTCATTCCAATAAAGAGGCTGTTAAAGCTAAGATGGAAAACTTTATGATGTCCATGGATAAAGAAAAGTTAATGAAAGCGTACTCAAGATTCCCAAATTGAATCAAGTCTCTTATTGCAGTAAATTGAGACTTTTTTGAACAATTTAAAATATGACTATGCTTATGTATTTACATATAAGAATAAATTTATTTCAAAATATAACATTTTGTGGTATACTGTTTACTAAAATTTTGCCAGTTCATCCTGCACACCCTAGTGTTAGTAAGCAGCCTTTGATCCTTTATAAAAATGAAACTGTCCATCATTTTGCTATGTAAGAACTATCTACTCACATGCCTTAGGCCATACTTTGAAAATAACTGTAATAAAGCTTTCAGTTTTCTCTCCCTTCTTTAAGATTAAGGTAGACTATAAAATAAAATAATATGGTGACTGAAAATGTACATGACACAACCATTTGCTTTGAAATCAATTTATTCCTGTTCAGCCTACATTCCTCAACTTTGTAATACAAGAGTAAAATATGTATACAATAACTTTTATACTCCCCACAGAAATCTCTCATACAGAAATAACAAATGTCAGTTAATTAAGCTTTATTATTCTTTTTAAACTAGTGCAAGGGGAAGTAGAAATGCTGGAGAGTGATCAACAAAGGTATCAAAAAAGCTTTTCTTTAAACATTATTTTTCTGTAAGTCTGTGATTATGCCTCTTTTCAATCATGTCAATACAACTAGAAATATTTACCAAACAAATGGTAAATATATCCTTTCATGCATCTATTTATTCACTCATTCACAAAATTTATTAAGAATATATTGTTAGCCAGGGTGCTGGATGGTAGGAATCCATTTGTCAGACACATATCTGTCAGGCCTTTGGTAGGTGGGGACATAAGAGTGGTCACCAGTTCCTCCCATTGAGGAAACAAAGAGTGGAGAAATCAGGTGAGCAAAGAGAGGTGTTCAACCTCAGGTGATGTGGTGCACCTCCAGGGGCACACCCTCCCAACCAACACAAAATGTGCAGATAAGATAACCAACACTGAGCCCACACAGTTCATAGAGAGGAAAATACCAATTGGAGTAGGGACAGATAAGGCCAGTTTAATTATTTTTAGGTATATTTTAAAAGATAAATTAATTAAGAGGACATCATTCCAGCCAGCCAAACAAAGGCAGTTTGATCCTTTGGGCCTATTTTGATAAAAGAAATATTTCTTGCTTGTCCAACTATGGACAACTAAATGATTCTCAAGTGCCTACAGACAAGTTGTTTTCTCAGGTAGGTTAAACAAGTCCTTCCCCTTTGGATCTAGCTATGAATATGCATCTGTCTGCTAATTCACTGCCAATTAATAACCTCATCCTTATTTCAGTCCACCCTTAACTGAATTATTACATTTTGAATACCATTTCTCTCCATCTGCCTGTCGAACATTCAATAAAGCAGTATCTAGATTATTTATTGATTTTCCTAGTGGTATGTGGGCATGCAGATATTTCATTCAGTTTGAGGAAATAAAATATAAATAAAGATTACACTAACATGCTCTTTTTGATAAATAAAAAAGCATCACATTCAAATTTAGTATTTGAATGGTTTCTATAAGAATCTGATTTTCAGCCCTGGCTGGTGGCACAGTGGATAAGGCGCTGGCCTGGGAACCCAAAGGTTGCTGGTTCAATTCCCCAGCCAGGGTATATAACCAGATTGCAAGTCAGGTCTCCAGCCAGGTCCATTGTTGGAGGCAGGTGAAAGGCAACCATACATTGATGTCTGTCTCCCTCTCTGCCTCTCTCCCTTCCCCTCTCTCTAAAAATAGGAAATAAAATCTTCAAAAATAAAAAAAGAATGACTTTCTAAATCTAAATCTTTCTAAATTCCAATTTGTAATTGGAAAGATGTTTTCCCTAAGAAACTTGTTAATGTTTTATGCAATACAAATTCAACCAATAGAGTAGAAAAAAGGCTCTAAACACCACTGCAGAGGTAAAGCATACAGCACACTGTTTCCCAATTTCTAATCAGAGAAGCTAGCATCACAGCGTGGACAATTGGACTTTCAGTGCCACTTCTTTAAAGCCCTAATGAACCGCAGTGCCCTAATGAGAGGTTTCACTGAATCCCAATCAACCATGCATACATTTCACAGAAAGAAAACTAGGAATCCATTGCTTCTTAAATGGTAATATTTGTTTCAACAATGTTTATAATTCAGGTTTTTTTTTTTTTTTTTTTTTGTCTAATAAAAGTAACCTGCAGTTCTATGGGACTTGTAAATAAATAAGGGTGTTCACTTAATTAATTACAAAACTCATTTTATATCATGGAATAGCCTGTGTTAATTTATCAATGTTAAAAATTAATTTAACTTCTTTTAAGAAAATATTTGCATAGTTTTATATTGCAAGGAGTACATTTTGAATTATTTAACAAAGAATCAAAGGCTTTTTGTCTACAAAAAGTGAGACTAAAAATGATTCAGTAAAAACAAAGATTCTGTTAATTCAAACAGTAATACTGCTCATAAGAGTTTTTGGCATCATCTAGGTCAAATCGCATGAGAGTCCACATATTTTTAGTTCCTTACTAGTGATGTTGGCAAGTGTGGACAGAACGATGGATCAAATATGACCACAGAGAGAAAGGACTTAAGGCTTTGCTGTTCCCATTCTAATGACAGAGCACCAATGCCCTCTCATTTTTGCTTAAGATCCTTCACTTGGCCCTAAGAATAGCACTGAGTAGCCTGAACATTCTGCCTATGAGATTCAATTCCATTTTGGAGATGTGCAACTCTTTTGAGTATAGACATAGCTTTTTCGTTTCAAAATAGTCCGAACCACCATATGTTAATAATTGTAATTGTGGGCAAAAGGGAGAGAAGGAAAAGAGAAAGGAGACTTTGTAGACCATTTTTTATTTTCCAACAATAAAATGACCTGACTTAGAATATGCCAAAGTGTACCTTGCATTTCCCAGTAGGAATGTAATGTTTAATTGTTTGCAATGATGTAACACAGTATATATTATATTTTACCCACATCTTTCAAGTCTCAAATATCATTTCTTGGGGCTGGGGGGCCTTTCCTGAATCCCCACACTAGATCAGGTTCAAACTCTCTAAGTTTTCCTTCATAACACAAATTCTGTCAAGAAGGTATTTGTACCATTATTTATTTCAGATTTGTCTCCACTGGCTGCATGGTCAATTCCAGGTGAGCAACAGGGCCATCTGTTTCCTATCACTATTGTATCTGGAGCCCAGCACAGAGCCTAATACATGGTAAGCACTTGAATGGTTTTGATTGAAGAAACGAATAACCATGTTGTCCCAGTTCATCTTGAAAGTGAAGTATGAATCAGGCAATTTCTTATATAAGTGAGTTCCAGAGTGCATTTTGGTAATGTGTCTGAATATTAAACATGCATAACCTTTCACCTTCTTAAATAGAAGCTGCATATACAGGAATGGTCAAAGAAACATTGCTTACAATCACAACATCTCAGAATCAACTTAAATTCCAATAGCAGGTAATTAAGTAAATTATGGAACATCCTTAAAATGGACTAGCATGCAATTATTGGCATGGATAGAGGAATGGGCATATGGAATGGACTGAGAGCTGTCAGAAGGGTGAGGGGAGAAGGAGACTAGAAGAAAGAAGGTGAAGGGAGTAGCCAAAGATCATGTATGCATAACCCCAGACATAGGCAACAGTGTGGTGATGGCCAGAGGGAAGGTGGGGCAGGGACTGGGTGGAGACATTCAGAGGAAAGGAAAATGGGGATCTCTGTAACAGTGTCAATGGTAAGAATAAAAATAAATAAGAATAAAAATGTTGCTGAACAACCAAAATCAGTGTACATAAAACACACACAAAAGTTTGTACATATACACACAAAGAATATATAAACCATTCTGAAAGGATACCAACTATTAATAGGGAGTACACATTTAAATTGTAAGACTATATGGCATTTTTATTTTCTTCATTATACTTTCTATTTTTCCTAAACTTTAACAATGAGTATACATTATTTTTATAATAAAAATTAAAATTAAGTGAAAAAGCAAGGCTGATTATGACAATAACAGAACATAGTATTTTTTGCAAATCACTCTTTTCTTTTTATAATAATTTATTTGTATTTTAGTTGTCCCATTTTTTTCTCCCTTTGCTCTCCCCTGACCCACCCACTCCGTCTTCTCCCACAGTCAATCCCTACCTTGTTATCCATGTTCATGGGTCATTTTTTACTAGTTACTTGACTATAAACTCTTCCCCTTCTTTCCCCCTTCTCCTCCTCTCTGCTCCCACCTGCCACTGTCAGTCTGTTCCTTGTCTCCAAGTCTCTACTTCATATGAAAGTATAAACTATTCTATATTAGATATGTAAAAAACTTAAGCAGTTACATGCTTTGAACTACTATTATTAAATATTCATTCATATGCAAATCAATCATTAAACCCATGAAATTGAATAACCTTCAACACTTTAAGCAATCAAAATTAACAATTTTTGGACAGGGACTATACCAAGGGGTATGTTCAGGCATTTTTTCTTTTGGCAAGAAAAACACACATATATAGAAATAAACTTAAGTAAAGAATTAGTTGCGTTATCTGTAAAATATAACCTCTGAGGTGTCTCAGCATACAAAACCAAAATCAAAAGAAAATTTAAATTTTTAAACACAATTGTGGTCAATGACAGATCCTTTGGTTTGTGACACAGCATAAGTTGCTGAAGTCATGCTTAAAGTCTCAGAGAAGGGATAATCTCTACCCATAGGTTACTATGAAATAAACCTAGATACAATGCAGAGAAAGAGTCCATGCCATACCTGGAATGTACTTTTCATTCAAGCTGCTTTTGTCACTGTTTTTGTTGTGTGTAGGAACTGGTTAGAAAGAATAATTTGCTCAGATCAACAACATAACTGTTACAACTTCCTACTTAATGCTGCCACTGTGGAAGGAGACTACTGTGTAGATTGACAAGCAACTCCCAAGGATATCAATAAAGAGTTCAATAAGTCATTTGATGCCAACTTAATTTTTTAATATAGTTGGAGTAGTCCCAGGGGGCCTGTGGCTGCCTCAAAGTAGTTCTGTAACAGCAAGTGTCACAGCCATTTGAAGACCTGGGGATGCTAATGTACCATCCTTCATAAAATAAAACTGGGTTGCCACACCCCTGACATCACAGCAAAGCCCTGATGGATGCACTCTACGTGCTGGATTGATTTTTGTTAAGTCCGAGTTCTCATACCATTTTATCCTAATGTGCCTAAATAAGCAATGTTGACTCCTTAATTTACTCATTTTAAAACCAGCAGCTTCCAAGAGTCCATTAACGTGATGCTACATTTAGGTTGTCTGCTGAATTTGCTAACCTCAAATATATGAAATCTGAATGTTTAAAACTGATAACACCTCCTGGAACATCCTTTCTTTTAAGACAAACAGGGACTTGTATATCAGAACTTTAACAAATCACATCCATAAATACTTAAACCAGAGGGTACAGTGAATTAATTAGGACAAATTAATATTAAGCAGGTTGATTATAGGTGCATGTTACAAAAACATAACCTTAAGCCCATAAATTAGATTAATGTTTTGCCACCAAAAGAAGCCATTGGAGAGGCATTTGTTGAAGGAAATCCAACAAAACAGAGTGCAATTCAACAGATATAAAAATTCTGCCAAAAGCAAAATAGGCTATTAGAATCTGAAGTAATTTGGAAATAAACAGTAAATTCTGTAAGAAAAGAATTTACAAAAAAAAAAAAAGAGCAAGAAAACAATTACTTCAAGTAATACAAACAGTGTTTTAAAACAAATAGATACTGCACACCAAAATAGAAGATTATTTTAACCAACTCAAATTGAAAAGGATTTCTGTTAGGGGCATTTTCAGGATATATAATGATTACACTAAATGCTTGGGGATATAGTAATACAGGTTTTTCTTCGGGAATTTAAGAAATCTATTTCCTTAGAAGTCAATGATGGGTATTGTGGATTCAGATTTGTGTTTCATTTCTTTTAGAACTATCTGGTGTTTATTTCTGAGCGTTTGGTGGTTGTATTTTATCACTCATGGAATGGAGCTCCTAAAGGGTGGTATACTTAATGAATTTCTCCTTCCATCAGATTCGGTGTGTTACTGGTTTTAAAACCAGCCATTACTTTTATTGTCTCCAGCAAAACCCAAAACATGCTTTACTTTAGTTCCACATCTGTATTGATAATGATAGGTCACTGATTCTTCAGTGCAACCCAAACTGTGACACTATAAAAGCCTGCCTCCTCATTGAAGCTTAGCCCTCGCTTGTAAAAACAAGGCAAAGGTCCAATTAGCGATCCAGAGGAAAATGGGAGGGCAGCCTTTTGTGCATAGGCATTCCCTGTTCAAAAACCTATAATCCATAATGAGCCGTGTTTAACATTGACGGATGCTTTCCTTTCAGACCAGCCCAAATACCAGGTCACTAATGAGCACGAATTTAAAACGCTGAGGCCATGAATGAAACAGGTTATTGTGAAAATTGGCTCACATTAAGAGATTTAAAAGACTTGGCTAAGTTCTGTTTGGCCTGACAGGTCTAGCTAATTAATCAAATGCTTTCATAAGTAACTAACTTCTTGCATTTTAAAAGGGAACTCTGATCTGCCAAACGGTGGAGGAAAAGAACAATCTTGATGCTGCTTAAAATGTAAAGAAGGGAATTTCATGGCCCATGCTTGTTTGGACAAGGTTATTCTGGTGAAAGCTGTGATATCTGCAACATGCCAATTAGAAAGTATTAGAAATTAGCATATCTGTAATGCCCCTGGTTACAAGCCTTTATTCCAGGAAAAAGTACCAACATGGGGAGCTTTTGAGAAAAGGCCTGAGAGGCTGTTATCACCGGCCAGGCTTGCAGAGAAGAGCTTGCAGAGGGGCGGACCACAAAGGGCTGATCTCTGCGGAGGCCACACAGCCATGCTTCCTTTCTGGGCCCTCACTGCTGGGCATCTCTGTGGCTCAAGTAGCTCTTGGTTAATTAGAATGTCTAGGAATCTCTTTCCCTTGTCCTCAGTTCAGAAAAACAACATATTAGGTGGTAAGGCTTTTGTTGTACTTAGAGTGAAAACACAGAGCATAGACACGACTGCAGCTGTTACAACAGAGGGGCTGGTTCAGAAGGTGGCTGAGGGCTGTGGAAAGAGGAGAGACTTTGCTTTGGTGGCATTTACACCTGGGCTGAAAGGCTGGGCCCTAACACTTAGAGTTATGTGACCTGTTGCTGGTCAGTAAAAACATTTTGAACCTCATTCTTTCCATTTGAAAAATGGGGCAATGGTACCTTTTGTTTGTAGGGCAATTGTGTAATTAAAGACAGTGACTGGCACCTAGTAGTAACTAAGTAGTGCCTAGTTGTTTTCCTCTTAGAACTTACTGTGGCACACAGTTACTTTGAGCCCCCAAAGAATCACACCACATGCACTACACCCATTTGTAGTCCCTCCCACTTGGGCTCTGGCTTTTGCCTTGGGATTAGCTTTGGCCAATGGAACATTCACGAAAGCTTAAGAAGTGCATATTGAGATTTGTCCTCTTGCATTGAATGTTCCCTCTTTAAATAATCCCATTTTGAAATTAGCTACCATTGCATGAGAGGACCAGGTGGAGGGGCTACCTAAGGAGAATCGAGACCCTCATCATCAATCAGCACTGTCTTGCCAACCATGTGCATGAAACCACCATGAAAGAGGATCTTCCAGCCCCTGCACCAAGTAAATACAGATGAACCATCCCCACTGAGTCCTATCAAAACTGCAGAACTGTGAGGAAATAAGTAATTGGTTATTTTTTAAGCCTCAATGTTTTGGGATTATCTGTCAGTAATATATACATTACCAGAATATGTATCAATTTTCATTACCTGCTATTATTTACCCCAATATTGTTTCTATTATTTCTTCTTAGTAAAACATGCACACACACACACACACACACACACACACACACACACACACATTGGGGATATTATATCCAGCTATAATTATGGAATTTCAAGCCTACCTTTCAGCCAGGTATAGCCATGCTCATTAGTTGTGACCAATGAGCATGAAGTGATATGTGGGATTATAGAAAAATTTGTTATAATTTTGGACCGCACTCTGCTTTTCTAGTATCCTTCCTATGGGAAGGCTGGTGATCCAGAAGCAATCTTGGAATAAGAAGTGACCTTGAGGATTCAAGTCATGTGCTAAAGGTACATAAACCAAAGTTCCTGATGGCAGTTGAGCCACCATACCAGCTCTGGGCTTCCTATGTCTGAACTTATTTTACCTGAGAACAAAAAGTTCACTTTTACTGTATTTCAGCCTCTATTTTTTAGAATTTTTGTTATGGAATACAAGTTCTGTCCTGAAAGTATAGAGCCAGTGTCAATATAATGAAAATAGTTTGCACAGCCAATACTCTTGGGACAAAACTCATACTTACAGATAACCTTAACAAATACAAGTAACCTAACTATTGTTACATATAAAAAAGAAAGGTTTGATTTAAAATGTAAATGATATCTACCATGTTAAAAGGTCCCGAATACCATAAAGTTTATTGTAAAGAAACATAAATGTTACTCATAAATAAAACTATCTTTTTTGTGTGAGTAAATTTCCCCACTACTTCTAGTATATATTTTTACTAGAGATACTTTCTTAAAACTTAAGGCAAACTTCTGAGTTGATAGTCTCTTTGAAACTGTAGTCTATTTTAATTAAGAAGACATCTTACAGGTTTTTAGTAGCTAGAATGTTTCTCACCATTTTGTACCAGAGCATCAAATTTATATACAACTCAAATAAAATCATCCAAGGATAAGTAATATGACATTCTAGATAAAGTCTATCAAGTTTTAAAGGAATAAGAACTTTTGTTTTTTACAGGAAGGTAGAAAATGAGGTTCTAAAAGTGCTATGTATGGTACTCATGCCTCCAGCATGTTTTATGTACAATCTTGTTCAAAGATTTAAGATGCCAAATATCTGCTTTTTGTATTGATAAACATTTGAATGCTAAACTGAACATTAAATGCCCATGTATAAGAATAAAATGAAATAAACATATATTTATTTATATTTAAATAAGTATATTTGAATATAAAGTGCCAAGTCTAAGGCACCTATGGGATGTGACAGTCCTTACTAGACAGAAGTCCTTGCCAAAGTAAGTGTCCATTAGTAAGTTCTTATTCACACCAGTGTGTCAGAGTGAGCTGGGAAGTACCAGAGGGACAGACAAATTCATTCACCCACATGGTAGCTTAACAATGGTCTTGCTGATCCTCATTAAATTTCTATATGGTCAGCCTGAGCATAAAATGGAACCACGTGAATCTCCTTGGACAGCGCTCATCAGTTCCCTGATTCTGCTATGCCCCAAGATATGAGCTAGGCTCTTGAAAATAGAAAGAATAATGAAGCCCTGGCTGGTAGCACAGTGGTTAAGGTGCCGGCCTGCGAACCCAAAGGCCGCCGGTTCGATTCCCCAGCCAGGGCACATAACCAGGCTGCAAACCAGGTCTCCAGTCAGGTCTGTGGCTGGAGGCAGGTGAAAGGCAACCATACATTGATGTCTCTCTCCCTCTCTGCCTTTCTCCCTTCCCCTCTTTCTAAAAATAATGAAATAAAATCTTAAAAAAAAAAAAAGAATAATGAGGACAGTTACCATAGGGAAGTTTTCTGTCTGTTCCACAAGAAGGGGACACTAGCTCTTAACACTGGCTACACATCAGAATCACCTAGAACTTTCAAAAACCTCCAGATGCATTGGCTGCACCCAAAACAATTATATCAGGATTTAATTAGGGGAGATGGGAATCAAAGAGTTAAGATGTATGGAAAGCGCCCCAGGTGATTCCATTCACTGTGACCACACTCTCCCTTAGCTATTGGCATTTAGTGAGGTCATCAAAAGAACAAAAAAAAAAAAAAAAGAAATATGTAACTTCCCCTAGTGAAATT
Source organism: Noctilio leporinus (assembly GCA_004026585.1). NCBI lineage: Eukaryota > Metazoa > Chordata > Mammalia > Chiroptera > Noctilionidae > Noctilio > Noctilio leporinus. Next base: position 10,798 of record PVIW01010046.1, read on the forward strand.
GTGTGTTTGTCGATACACAATCTAATTCCTGATTGCCAGATTAAGATAGTAACCCATGATGCTTATTTTATTACACTGAAAAAAATGATACCATCATTTTATTTTAATTTGTTCAACTGTTAAAAGAATATGTATTCCAATGTCAATATGCCAAACCTAATACATTTCATATGAAAGCCATCTACTTATGAGTTTTAGTAAGACTGGAAAACTGCCAAGGCACGTTTCCCAACAGATCTAGGAGGCTTAATAGGTAGTAAGCTGAGCTGGCATGTAGAGCCTTGTGTTAATAAAAACTCAGAACTCTGGTTTCCTAACTCTTCATGATTGGGAAATTAGAGTTCATGGTTCCGGAGGCTTTCCACACACCTCACATCATCTGGGCATAATAAAAGACTGACACCCAAGTACCCAAGCATCATTGGAACACTGCAAATGCTATACAGAGATGTACAGCAGCTCAACCAAATGGAGAACAAAAACATAGCAACACGCAATGAATAAGTAAAATCTTCATTAATCAAGTCACTTAAGCATAACACCCTAAGTCCTTAAAAATCACTGTCTCAACAAAGTTTTTTCTGATCCTTAAAACCAATTAAGGGCCCTGGCTGGTGGCACAGTGGATAGGTGCCAGCCTGCAAACCCAAATGTCGCTGGTTCAAGTCCCAGTCAGGGCACATAACCAGGTGGCAAGCCGGGTCTCCAGCCAGGTCCTTAGCTGAAGTCAGGTAAAAGGCAACCATACATTAATGCCTCTCTCCCTCTCTGTCTCTCTCTAAAAATAATAAATAAAATCTTAAAATATATATTAGGTCCCTAGCTTTGAGCTCCTTCAGTAACTTTACTTCCCCATCATAACACTCAGAACCTGGATTTCATCTAATAGTTTAATCCTTCCTAAGTAAACTGTATGAGAACAGGGGTGTCTTTACCTTGTTCATGATGGTGTTCTCAGTGCCTAACTAAGTTCCTGGCCTATAGTCAATTTCCTAGGTAAGATTTGTTAAATAGCTAAATGAAACTTGAATCGCCTTATGTTGCACCTTGTCTTTCTTATAAGTTTGGCAACAATTCCTGAGAATCTGAGGTATTCAGGTTAAAATCCCGATGGACCAATTTTATGATTTTTAGACATGTTAATTGACTTCCTGAGCTCCAGTTTCATGAATATAAAATAAAGACAGCAATCTGCATTATAGAACAGTTGTCAAGCTTTTAGAGATAAGGTATGTCTGGGGACATGTACCAGGCATTCCATAAAGTGACAGCCATGGCTCTCCTCTCCATCTCTGCAGCCACCTCTGTCACCCCAATAAAAGAAGAGTAATAATTTAGCCCTGGCTGGTGGCACAGTGGATAAGGCACCAGCCTATGAAGCCAAAGGTAGCTGGTTTGATTCTCAGCCATGGCAACATGACTAGGTTGCAAGCCAGGTCTCCAGCCTGGTCCATAGCTGAAGGCAGGTGAACAGCAACCAAATATGATGTTTCTCTCTCTCTTTTCCTCTCTCCTTTCCCCTCTCTCTGAGAAATAATAAATAAAATCTTTCAAAAAAAAAAAAAAAAAAAGAAGAAGAGTAATAAAAACACCCTTAAATATCAATACTTTTTAAAATAACCATAATAAGGTGCAGGTCTGCGAACCCAAAGGTTGCAGGTTCTATTCCCCAGCCAGGGCACATAACAAGGTTGCAAACCAGGTTTCCAGTCAGGTCTGTGGCTGGAGGCAGATGAAAAGCAACCATACATTGATGTCTCTCTCCCTCTCTGTCTCTCTCCCTTCCCCTCTTTCTAAAAATAATGAAATAAAATCTTAAAAAAAAAATAACCATATACTTTCATTCATATTTCTGTAGTTGTATCTCCTATTCTGCATTAATAAATATGTATTTTGAAAAAAGTCTGTCCTATGATGTGACTTCTTTCTGTCCTGGAAGCTGGGCCCAGGCCAAACAGAGGTGCTTACCATAATTGATGTTTGTTCTAATAAAAATCAACAACCTTCCCTTATTTCCTGCTACATGAAACTTCCTAGGACAGGTTGGTGTCTTGACCTGGTCAAGCATGCAAGTAATTTCCCATGCCTGGTGGCATTCAGTACTAGTACCCATGACTATTCCCTCTTTACCCCATGTAATTCTGGTGCCTGCCAAGCAGTGTGGGGATCCACTTCGTCCTGCAGCCACTCAAGGCATGACTTATATGTAAGTTTCCCTTAATACTCTCCATTATAATTATTAGACTGTGGTGGTCAGCTACTCTCTTTGGTCTTTTCCTGTCCTTCACTTAACAGAAGTATATTTTTAGTCTCAGGGCTTTTCCTGGGTCTGCATGTACTAACAACATATCCTTAAACATGATGCTTTTTTGTTACAATTTCTTCAGTATAGATTTAGGCAAAAACATGTACTGATCTTACCTATGCATGGTCCATAGTAGTAGTCATCCTTTAGGTAAAACTAGGTCTTGGCATGCACCATTCCTGTCTTTTCCTCTGTGTGGATTCAGAACATTATCCTGAACAATCATTTGAATATTCCAGCCAGAGAAGCCAGCTATTAAAATAATCTCACTGAACAACAATATATTGCTACTTCTCCTTTTTCATACACATTCATGGTTAGGGAGGATACACAAAGGCTTGTGGGCCAAGACAGGGACACCTACAAGGAAAGAAAAAGGGTCAAAGCCACTCTTGGGGACTAGAATTCTGTACTTTCCAACTCATGAAGTAATTGATTCAAACATCTGTATGCCCTGAGGACTTTGCATGGCACATGCCCTCCTAGACCCACTACCCTGGGCATGGGCGCCTCAGTGGTCATGACTGGCTATATCCTTCTGTGAGGTCTGCCCTCTATGCCAAGCACAGCTCCCCGAGCAGGAGAGATCAGTAAATGTGTGCAAACTGATGAATAAGTGAATATACAGTTGAGAAATGACTCGCTATCTTTCTACTGATGGAAATAACATAACATTGAGTGGATGTAAGTACACAGAAGGTATGGTAGATACTTCCAGGACTTTCCTAATGCCTCAACTGCTCCTGTGCCTCTGCACTGCAGTTGACTCAAACCTGCTCCTCTGCCTCCGGCCTTTCTCTGGCTATTTGCACGGCAGGCCAGACTAGTCAGGAAAGCCGAATCTTCAAACTCTGTGGCATTTGGCCAATGCCAGATGTGAGCATGTGTATAAATGTATTCCATCCCTCATCCTGCGGGTAGGATAACTAAGTTTTAAATCATTTCCATGAGTTTTCCTGAATGTTTCCTTTTTCCTGTCTCATTATTCCTATCAGTAATTTATGAACTTCTCAAATAAACTACATACACAGGAATCTTTCACATGGGGTCTGGTTCAGAGGGAAACCCAAATTAAGATAAAGAACAGACATGAAGACTACATATGTTAACATGTAAGAGTAGTCTAAGATAGTCTAAGGAAGTCAGTGAGATATTCTTCAGGCTGTCAAGCTGTACAGCTCTAAATAAAATTTTCATTAACTTTCATGTATTATAATTTGCTAAATTGTATACTCCGATATAAATAAGATAACCAAGTATACACATCCTTAACATGCAATAGGCATGTATAAGTCACTGGAGCAATAAGCATTGCACAAATAAGAAATCAGTCATCTGGTCATGGCCGGTATGTTCTTAATGAGAGAACTGGCTCCCCACCACAAAATGTTTCTTCCAGCATGATTTTAAATGTGATATCACACACACACACACACACACACACACACACACCTCTTAGAACAGGTTCAAAATAACATTTTTCAATAGTTCTATCTTCTTAGTAACAAGTATGTCAGTTAAGAATCCTAATATTAATTAGCACACTCATCAAGCATTCAAAACAAGATGAAAGGAAAAACTATAAATCAGCATTCTAAAGTGATAAGATTTATAAAAAGCCAAGTTGTCTTTGAAAAACATTTTGGAAACCATATTGCTCAGCGATAATCTAATATAAGAAACTTACACATGTTTTTATAAAATATTAGAGTATTTATTTTAAATGTTTAAAAAAATTACTGAGGTAACTAGTTTATTTTTATTCCATATAATTAATGTATCTTTTACTTTGCATACTGCTATTACTTATCTTTCACTATTTTACACAACTCAAATGCAATTGTGTTTCATTAGAAGATGTAATAGAGTCACAGTTTTAAGGCCAGTATCTCATAGAATATAATTTAGTTACATTATCCAATTTGTTCAACTATTTTGTCTGAACGTAGTCAATAATGAAAAACATTTCAATCCCTCTCCTTGTTAAATCACATAATTTTCCATTCATATCAGTATTAAGTGAAAATAAGAAAGAATTAGAGGCATCTTTAAAAATACAGTTTATATATGCATAATAATTATATATATACATATAACTAAAAGTGAAAGTAGCTCTGTTATGGAAGAAATGGCTCTTTTGAAATGTGATATATTTATACAGATAAAAAATGGATATATAAAGCAATCTGTATAATACTAAGGAATACATAAGTTTCTAGAAACTTTTAAAGGTCTTCAAAAGTACCCTACTCTTACTCATTCCTAAAATATTATAAACTACTGACTTCTTAAGCATTATTTTTGCTATAATTAACTCAACAGGAAAAAATGCAAATTTGAACACACTTCACCTCCCTCCATAATCATAAGAAGGAATACCATTACCTCAGAACTAAAAACAACCACAACTAACCCTGGCTGGTAGCACAGTGGATAAGGCGCTGGCCTGCGAACCCAAAAGTCGCAGGTTTGATTCCCCAGCCAGGGCACATAACAAGGTTGCAAACCAGGTCTCCAGTCAGGTCTATGCCTGGAGGCAGGTGAAAAGCAACCATACATTGATGTCTCTCTCCCTCTCTGCCTCTATCCCTTCCCCTCTTTCTAAAAATAATGAAATAAAATCTTTTAAAAAAATAATTTTATATATATATATATATATATATATATATATATATATATATATATATACAACCACAACTACCAGAAAATTGAGCTGCATGGAAGTCCAACAAACAAAGATATAAAGAAGTAGTCCTCACCCAGACAGGTAGGAGAGGATGTGGTGTGGCCGCAGCAGCAGCAAGGCAGTGGAAAGTGCAATCACACATTATAAATGCCCAGAGAGAAGTTTGGGGAGCAATCCCAGCCCCAGACCAGACCACATAGCTCATGGTTCCAGTGCCAGGGAAAACACTCATAAAACCTCATCACAATTCACTGTGAAAACCAGTGGGGTTGGGGTGGCAGAAGAAGCTCCCGGTCTATTAGCAGAGTCAGTCTGTTTAAAGGCCCCCATAGCCCTAGAACGTCCACAGACCCATCCAATCTGGGAACCACAGCCAGGGAAACAGCTAAGGCAACAGCTAGAGGGGTGCCAGTCCCAAACAGGAATTGGGAGAAGTGCCTGGAAAAGGGGCAAGTGCTGAGCAAGCAGCATCATTCCCTCTCAGACCCCTCACATACAGCACCACATCATGGTGAAACACGTTGCCCCTACACTGATGAATACCTAGGGATCCTCTGTTTACAATGTAACAGGTGCAGCAGCTCTATTTAAGACAGAGAGGCAACTACAGGAGGCTGTCAAGGTGAAGAAACAGAGAAGTGTGGCCACAAAGAGGGAGCAAATCAAGGTTCCAGTGGGAGAACTAAGCAATGAGGAGATAGCCAACCTAACAGATGCAGAGTCAAAACACTGGTAATAAATTCCTGATCCTGAATTCCCAATCTTGGGTATTAGTGTCACTCAAGATAAAGTTATCATTGGTGCCATTTTGTCTGCCTATTCTGATAGCTCATCCTACATATGTACGGTGTTCTGCTCCGTTCTACTGTGTTCAGATCAGGAAGTTTTCCTGACTTATTTATTCCTTTCTACTCAGGCTCCAATCATCTTTCAGCAATTTCAATACTTTTTCATAAGTCTTCTTTTTTTTTTTGGCTCTGGTTAATCCTACTGATGCTCCCTAGAGTTTTACTACTAAAATAAAGGCTTAATCATGCTATTCATATACCAAAATAGACCTTGACTTCTGGATACCTTAATTAACTTTTTATGGAGTGTAATAATTTCATTTAGAAATAATTTTTATAAGATAACTATCACTGTAAATAGTGATAATTTTATCTTTGTGTGTGTATGTGCTATTGCATTTGCTAAAATATCTATATAATGTTGAATAATAGAAAAATAATAGACATTTTGGTCTTGTCCCTATCTTCTGGCAATACAATTATTTTCCAGTGCTGATATAGATGTATTTTTTGTTGTGTCTTTTCAATGGGAATTTAGGTAAGTTGTGCCCCCTCTGCTATTTTGATCCATTTCCTTTTTCTTTTTTCAAGATAATAGTTGAGAAATAAATCAGATCTCAGGTTTATACAATGCTTCTTATTAACAGCTCAAATTCAACTATTTACTTGGAAAGTTATCACTGAGAAAAGAATAAGAAAACAAATGTAAACTCTCAAGGATTCTACTTGAAATAGAAATATGTCTTTGTCAAACCATAATATCTTAAGAAGAAAAACTGAATACTTGATGCAAACTTCAGGTTGGATTCATAATAATAATGCATGATTAAGTTACCTATTTCCTAAAACTTTTCTGGAAAAAAGATAGAGTATAAACCATTTGTTTTACTGGAATAAGTTACCTAATAAACAACACTGAAATAATGAACAAGTAAACAATCTCTTGCTTCCCTTATAACCAATCTAACCCAGTGTGTGAGTATATTCTCAAATCTAACCTGTTAACTTAGTATGATTTTATCTTAGACCTGGATAAAATTTGACCTTCACTGCTCACTATATATATAATTCTAGGAAGTCATCAAACTCTTTTTGATCCTCAGTATTCTCATCCATAAAATAGAATTGATCAGTAATATCTACCCAACTCAATTGCTTATGATAATAAGAAAATCAGTAAGATGGTGGATGTGGATGCTTTCCATGCATTTAAACATTCACTACAAATGTTACTGTTTTAATTATAACAAAAAGAAATAAAAGAAAGCATGGAGTGGGAGTAAGAGTAGCCTAGCCTTCAGGAAATCTGTATTTGAACTTAACTAGGTTTTTTTATTTTGGCAAACAATTTCATCTCCAATGTACTTGCTCTTACTTACCTCCCTGACAACTTTAAGCACAGGGCTCCTAAGAGATATGAAAGTTACAGTTCAAAATATTATAACATCTTTATTGTATATTCCCAACACAAATATTTATTCTAAAAGTAAAATCAATTCTGGTATATCCATTGACAAAGATATTCTAAGTAAACAGCATTCAAATAACTCTGGTTTAGAAGGGAGAAACATAAGATTGAAAATCAAGAAAAAATAGATCATGAGGATAGTATGATTTAATCCAGGTCTACTTTCAAGAACTGAAGAATCAGGGAAAATCACCACTGCAATAGAAAGCAGAAGTTTGATGGGAAGGAACTTTTGATTGTGTTAAGAAGAATCGAATTATCTAAGAGCAAAATCTACTCTAAGTGCAACATTCAGACATGTAGGGTCAAGCAGAATGTGAAAGTGCCAACTTAAAAAAAAATACTGATTCTGTATTTGGTACTTTACAAGTGGCTTGAGATTGTTCATCATAAGAACTGGATGAAATTATGAATGAAAAGAGTTGATAGCATTGCGTAGTAAACACTCAGTAAATGTTACTATGTTAGGTATTGTTAATGTTATCATTAGTACTAACTTGTGTTTGAATGCTACACTATACCACAGAGGAAAACATTTTAAAAATAGAGTAGGAAGAGCCCTGACTGGTGGCACAGTGGATAAGGCACTGGCCTGAGAACCCAAAGGTCATTGGTTCGACTCCCAGCCAGGCACATGACCAGGTTGCAAGCCAGGTCTCCATCCAGGTCTGTAGCTGGAGGCAGGTGAAAGGCAACCATACATTGATGTCTGTCTCCCTCTCTGCCTCTCTCCCTTCCCCTCTCTCTAAAAATAAGAAATAAAATCTTTAAAAACATAGAGAAGGAGTTAGCTATAAGATCTAATAACTGAACAGCACCTCTAAGAATGTCGTGCCAATTTTATATTTGAATTCCTATAGAGGGAATTGTTGAGACATAAATACATGCAAACACATACACATGATTTCAGAGAACAGATGCAGTGATATATTTTGTTATATTAAATATTTAATATACAAAATCTCCAATGCCATTTAGAAACTTAGAGATAAAAAGACTTTATGAAGTAATGTACGTAAAATCCTAAATCAAAAAGCATCTACTTATGAGTTTAGGAGACTTCTTTTAAAGATTTTATTTATTATTTTTAGAGAGAGGGGAAGGGGGAGAGGAAGAGAGAGAGAAATCAATGTATGGTTGCCTTTCACCTGCCTCCAGCTATAGACCTGGCTTGCAACCTGGTTACGTGTGCTCTGGCTGGGAGTCGAACCAGTGACCATTGGGTTCACAGGCCAGTGCCTTATGTACTGTGCCATGAGACAGGGCAAGATAATTTTTTTCCTTCCAAAAGGTATGTTGCCAGTTTTCTTTAAACTTTATACCTATCTTTAAATGAATTTATTGGGGTGACACTGGTTAACAAAGTTAGATAAGTTTTAGGTGCACAATTCTATAACACATCATCTGCACCTGTATTGTGTGTTCACCACCCCAAGTCAAGTCTCTGCCCATCATCATTTATCCTTCCTGTACCCCCCTCCACCTGCCCCCACCCACACTACCCCCAGCACTCTCCATACTGTTGTCCATGTCCATAAGTCTTTCCTTTTTCTTTCTCTTTCTCTTTCCCTTTCTTCTTTCCTTCCTTCCTTCTTTCCTTCCTTCCTCTCTCCTTTCTTCCTTTCTTTCTTCTTTCTATTTCTCTTCTTTTCTTTCTCTTTCTTCTTTCCTTCCTTCCCCCTCCCCCACCCCTTCCTCTTCCTCGTCTTCTTCTCCTTCTTTCTCTCTCAGTATTTGTTCGAGAACGCCCCCACCACCACCCTGACAGCTGTCAGCTTGCTCTCTACGAGTCTATTTTGCTTGTTAGTTCACTTTGTTCATTAGATCCCACATATGATTAAAATCATATGGTACTTGTTTTTCTCTGATTGGCCTATTCACTTAACATAATGCCCTCCAGGTGCATCAATGCTCTCCCAAAGAGTAAGATTTCCTTCTTTTTATACAACAGAGTAGTATTCCATTGTGTATATGTTTCACAGCTTCTTTATCCACTCTTCTATTAATGGACACTTGGGCTGCTTCTATATGTTGGCTATTATAAATAATGCCACATTGAATACAGGGTGTATTATTATTTTGAATTAGTATTATGAGATTCTTTGGATATATTCCCAAAAGAGGAATTGCTAGATCATAAAGCAGTTCCATTTTTAATTTTCTGAGGTAACTCCTGTTTTCCACAGTGGCTGCACCAATCTGCATTCCCACCTGTAGTGTGAAAGGGTTCCCCTTTCTCCACATCCTCACCAACAACTGCTGTTTGTTCATTTATTGATGATAGCCATTATGATAGATGTGAAGTGATATCTCATTGTGGTTTTAATGCATATTTCTCTGATGATTAAGTGACATTGAACATATTGTCATATGTTTATTGGCCATCTATATGTCCTCTTTGGAGAAGTTTCTATTCAGGTCCTTTCCTCATTTGTTAATTAGATTTTTTGGTATTGAGTTTTATAGGTTCTTCATAATTTTGGATATTAACCCCTTATCAGATATATCACTAACAAATATGTTTTCCCATTCAATGGGCTATCTTTTTCTTTTGTTGATGATTTCATTGGCTGTGCAAAAACTTTTTAGTTAGATGTAGTCTCATTTGTTTTATTTTTGTTTATTTCCTTTGCCCAAAGAGAGATATCAGAAAAAATATTGCTGAGAACAAGGTCTGAGATTTTATTGCCTGTGTTTTCTTCTAGAAATTTTATAGTATCAGGTCTAACATTTAAGTCTTTAATTGATTTTGAGTTTAGTCTATGGTTGGCATAAAAAAATGTGGTCTAATTTTAATTTTTTGTATGTATCTGTCCAATATTTCCAGCCCTGTTTTGATAAATAGACCATTTTTACTCTATTGTGCACTTTTGCCTCTTTTGTCAAATATTAATTGATCATGAAGGCATGAGCTTATTTCTGGGCTCTTGAATCTGTTATATTGATATACTATGTTTCTATTTTTTTTTTAATAGCTTCATGCTGTTTTAATTACTATGACCTTATAATATAGTGTTATATCAAGTAGCATGATTCCTCCAACTTCGTTCATTTTTTTCAAGATTTCTATGGCTATTGGGGGTCTTTTGTTCCATATACATTTTTTTAAAGATTTTATTTATTATTTCATGAGAGAGAGGAAGGGAATGGGGCAGAGAGGAAGAGAAACATCAATGTGTGGTTGCCTTTTACCTGCCTCCAGCCATGGAGACCTAGCTTGCAACCTGGTTATGTGCCCTGGCTAGAAAATTGAACCAGAGACCTCTGGGTTCACAGGCTGGCACCTTATCCACTGTGCCACACCAGCCAGGGTCTCATATAAATTTTTGAAATAATTGTTTTAGATCTTGAAATACACCATTAGTATATTAATAGGAATTGCTTTGAATCTATAGATTGCTTTGGGTACATGGCTATTTTAATGATGTTAATTCTTCCTATCCATTAACAGGTATATGCTTCCATTTATTTGTATCTTCTTTGGTTTCTTTTCATTGTCTTATAATATTCCTAGTGTAGATCTTTACATCCTTGGTTAAATTTATTCTTAGGTATTTTATTCTTTTTGAAGAAATTGTGAATGGGATTGTTTTCTTTGTTTCCCTGTCTGATAGGTCATTATCAGTGCATAAAAATGCAACTGATTTCTTGATATTTATTTTGTATTCTGCTACTTTAATAAATTCACTTATCAGTTCTAATAGTTTTTTTTTTTTTTTTTTGTTTTTGTTTTTGGTGGAATCATTAGAGTTCTCTTTATACAGTATCATGTCATTGGCAAATAATGACAGTTTTACTTTTTCCTTTCTAATTTGGATGCCATTTATCTCTTCTTCTTGTCTGATTGCTATGGCCAGGACTTCCAGTACTATGTTGAATCAAAGTGGTGAAAGTAGACATCCTCATCTTTTGCCTGATCTTAAGGAAAATACTTTTGGTTTTTCCCATTTAGTATGATGTTGGCTGTGGGTTTGTCACACATGGCCTTTATTACATTGAGGTATGTTTCCTTTATTTCTACTTACCTGAGAGTTTTTATCATAAATCAGTGTTAGATTTTAGCAAATGCTTTCTCTATATGTATTGACATGATCATGTGGTTTTTATTTTTTATTTTCTGATTTGATTTATTTGGGTCCTCTCTTTTTTCTTGCTCAGTTGGGTTAAAATTTGTCAATCTTTATATTTTCAAAGAATTAGCTCTTGATTTTATTGATCTTCTGTATTGGTTTTTAGTCTCATTATATAATTTATATCCATTATATAATTTGATATAAGATATCATATGCAGAAACTTGAATAAAATGCAACTTTTCTCAGTGAACCAAATATTTCTGAGAAATAATAGCATGTACCTTACATTATTTGAAATATGTTATTCAATTTTTTAGTGGCATGTAAAGGCCATAACGCCTCCTCTCTCACCTTGAGGCACAATTTTCTGTAATATAAATTCTCTGACTTCTCCATTAAACCTTACCTTTTATTCGCTAAATACCAGGTCTTCTTTTCAGGGCACAGCATGCAAACTTATAACAAATTAGTTATTAACATATTAATTCATTTGCACATTTAGTTAATATTCAACATATGCATCTTCTTCTGTGATTCTTCTGAGTCCTCTTCTGTGCTTTTTCAGCATTCTTTTTCTACCTTAATCATCATTATTATTTTCTACAATTATCTCTTCAATTATCTGTCTCCTTTACCCAGAACTTTAAGGGCAAGAATGACAATGTTTTAGTCATCATTTGTTGCCCCAGGAAATAGCCCTGGACCTGAAACATAGAACATAATCACAGCTGTTTGCTAAATGAATGATGATGACAAAAACAAATTCTCTGTTAGAAGGTACTATAGATCATAACCTGAAATCCTTTAGGGCACCTATTTCTCTCTATTGATAGTTTTTATTTATATCTCTTACTATAAAACTTTAATTTTTTTAGTGTCTGCTAAAAAATAATTTATTGTGCATGCACACACCAGCCAGTAGAATGCTTTATTACAAAGATATAATGTCACAAACTCTTCTCCATAAGTGATTTACATAAAGTTATAATATCAATTTTATTTTCAAAAAAAGAAAAAGAAATGCAAAAATGTCCGTTACCAGGCAATAAAACTCTGTAAAGCTGCTGTGTCTTGTTCCTTGTCATATGTTGCTCCTGGCTGCCACCAGAACTAAAAAAATGGGTTGCAGTGACATGGTACAGCAAAGTCCTCAAACAACTTTAGATTAAGCAATGTGAAGAAAGGTATGAAACAGCACTAATTGGGAATGAACTTTGTGTAGATGCTTTTGTTCTGAGCTCATGTTCCAAGTTCTCCACTCTTGTAGTTAAGGTTAATATACCAGAAGAAGTGCTGTGGCATTGGTAGGGTTAGAGAGTATGAAAAGACAATAGAGGGGAAAAGTTATATTCAGACCCAAATATCATCCTGAATGAATCATTGTCATTTTGATGTCCATTTCTAATCAAAGGCATATTAGATGCACTCAGGAAATATGACTTTCTATTTGAGTTGTAACTAATAATAACAACTATCTTCTATTGAGTGTATATTATAGGACAGGCACTATTTTTAATGCTTTATATGTATAAACTCATTGAATCCTCATAATGATCCTGCTTTAGACCCAAGGGAACTAAAGCACAGAAATGCCAGTTTATGTGCCCAATATCAGAGAGAAAGTGATAGATCCAGAATCTGAATATCCATGAAAAACCTAGAATTTTAGGAGACTGGGTTAATAGCAATAGCTTACAATGGCACACTTTTTCCAGGTTAAGCCTTTGCCATCTTAAACCCCAGGAGAGGGAAATAGAGAAGATATTCAGAAGCTGACTCTTGTTAAATACATGACACTCCAAAGTGTGTAAACTGGTGGGCTTTGTTCATCTGAACCATGGTTGGCATCATAGCACAGTGGCTCACTGCACAGACTTTGAAATCAGAGAGATATAAGTTTGAATCTTGGCTATATTACTTTCTAGCTGTATCACCTTTCTGAAATTAATTAACCTACCAGAGATTCACTGAATTTTTATAAGGGTTTTGTTAATGTGCATAAAGCTTTTAGCAAGTTGGTTGGCAGAAAGCAAAGATCTCAACAAATGATATGATGACAATGGACTGATGATTATTTATTGTTTCCATTAAAATGGTGCCTATTGAAAAGATGGCAAGAACATCGCTAGCAGAGAGTGGAAGCACTATAATATATACCTATAAAATACTAAACAAGAAGTTCTGTTAACTTATGGACTTTGGGTGCCTCTCTTATGTGATGTTTTGGGTCTCATTTATGGTTCTGAAAATCATGTAATTCACATCTTGTCAAGAGAAAGGCTCTGAAAGACTAGTATAAACATTCCATGAACAATATTTAATGCACTATTTCTTCTTTATGGTGTCTGGTTGAGTGCCCACGGAACTATCTTTCTCTAGTTCTAAATACAAAACCTAGAAAAACAGGGGTAAAATAAAGAAAAATGTAAAGAAAAATGACTATCTGAAAATGATAACAGATAATCAAGACATTGCTGTAATCTAGGAGGAATTTTCTCTACTTATAAGATCAATTGAACTGGAATCTAAAGTACAACCTTGGCTTATACATGCCATGAGTGCCTGAAAGTAGACAGAAAACTACCTTTCCTTGAAGAAATAGAATGTATGCAGTAACCAACGTGTTGAGCAACCATTATTCTATAGAGGTAGGATTTTCTTAGCGACAACTTCATGTTTCATTTTAAGAATCTTTTAAGAAGTAATGGATCCTCTCCCTGGAAAAGGCATACATGCACACACACAAAATTAGTCTAAAAATTCCAAGGGGATCATGGAACCTCTGAAGCTTGTCTAAATACTTGTAGAGTTTCATAGATATTATATAAAGAACCAGGGTTATTTTTCTGTAGGGACTCATTTTGGAGGCACCAGAATTAACCTCCTCACCACAAGTCTTCAATTCTCATACACACCCTTCCTCCTCTCTCCTCCTGCACCCTGCCAATCACCGCAGCCCTAGGAAACAACTGGAAGGGCAGGGGGGAACCATTAGCCTGAGCACAATCAGTGGTAGCCAGGACACAGAAGCTCTCTCCTGGTGGTTCACTGGTGTCATTGTGCTTTTCAAGAATGTCATCAGTTCAAAGCCCCTAAAGGACAAGTAGGGCAAGTGTGTAGGAGACCCCATCTCCATTCAGCAGAGTAGTCCCAGGCAAATGCCTCTGAAACTCTCCCTTGGCACTGCAGTATGTGGATCAGTGATGCCACTGTTCCTGTCTGCAAGAATGAGAAAAACTTTCGATCCTCGGTTGAACATAGGCAGTTTGTATTCTGTTTGTCTAAGTGCTGAGAAAAATCATCTGTTCAGATCTACAACTTGAAGGAAGGTACAAAACTCCTGATAAATTTCCAGTGCAGAGCATACTTTCACAAAAGAATCTAGATAAAGCTTAAAAGAAAACAATTACATCATAATTATATTAACATAATAGAAGACAAAATAAAACAACCAAAGAGTTACCTCTTCCTAGAAAAGAAATATAAGAAAATTTCCTAAAATACAGTTGTAGCCCTGGCTGGTGACACAGTGGAAAAGGCAACAGCCGGCCTGCAAACCCAAAGGTTGCTGGTTCGATTCCTAGCCAGGGCACATAACCAGGTTGCAAGCCAGGTCTCCAGCCAGGTCTGTAGCTGGAGGCAGGTGAATGACAACCATACATTGATGTTTCTCTCTCTCTGCCTCTTTCCCTTCCCTTCTCTCTGAGAAGTAAATAAAACATTTAATAATAATAATAATAATAATAAAATAAAATACAATTGTTTTTGAACAGTGAGATTTTAAAATGAAAAATTAGCCCTGGTGGTGGCACAGTGGATAAGGCCCCAGCCTGCAAACCCAAAGGTTGCTGGTTTGATTTCCAGCCAGGGTGTACATAACCAGGTTGCTGGTCTCCCGCAGGCTCTGTGGCTGAGGGTGGATAAAAGGCAACCATACCTTGATGTCTCTCTCTCCCTCTCTGCCTCTCTCCCTTCCCATCTCTCTAAAAATTAAAAAAAAAAACATATAAATTTTTTTTAAAAGCAAAAATGAAAAATTAGTGTCAGTCAACTGAATTAAATTTGAAAGAAATGAAAAACCATGCACACATTCTTTTTTATTAAATTTGACTGTTACAACTTTGTTCTATGATTTTTATCTCTTGAATATCCAAGTGATATTATTAATTATAAACACATACATATGCAAAAAAAAAAATTAAATGATATTACCACTGCCTACTTTAATGAAAACCGCAACAATTATATAACTCAAACTGGAAGTCAAGGTATAATAAAGCAATATAAAAATGTTACTCTTTTGTAAAGTTGAAATAAGACCATTAAAATAATGAGATTGAACTAAATTTTCTCTCTTACTCTTTCATTGAATTTCCTTACTTCTGATTTAAAATTAGCAGCTTCCTTGGGACCTAATCCAAGGATAAGTGAATTAGACTAAAAACCAACCAAAATGATATAGCTCTCAATAAAATCACTGGTAAAGGAATGAAGTAAAAATATATTAGATACTTTGTTCCTATGAAGAGTTTTAATTTGGTACATAACTAAATATGAATGTTATGTACACTAACATTCTCAATTTATGGTAGAAAGTTATATGTTCATAAACTTTTTCCTTAAAAAATGGTGCCATTTTTGCCTTCTTTGAGCAAATGTGAAAAGGTAAAGTGTCACTTTTTTATTAAAAAAAAATCATTAAAGACAATTTAATTATATCATTATTTAACTATTTACACATAGTCACACATTAGAATACATGTATGCCAACTTCAGATTAGGGAAGAACTAAATATACTAGAAAATGATTCTATGACATGCTAAGCAAAGTTTCACTTAATTTATGAACAGTTATCTTAACCTCTGCATTTAAGAATTCCAAAGGCAAGAAAAAGAATGGTGGGAAACACTGGTTGATTCATCAGTAAGTTCCTTGTTGGGGCCTCTTTTTTTTTAAAATGCCAATATACTTCACTGTACAAAACCCTGAATTTTCCTTCAATTCTGTGCTGCTAATAATTAATTCATTTTGCTTACACTGCAACCAGCTTCAAATCACAGTCTCCACTTCTAGGTAATAGATTCTGCCACAGGCAATATGCCATGCCACAACCTCAATTACAACTTACAAAGGAGAAGGCTGCACCTATTTTCTGCTGGAGCCACTGTTTTTGTCTAAAATGAAAATGCATATGGGTGATGGGGAGCACAGCTGCAATAGAAACTAGTAAGCCCCGAATGGATTGAGCATGTATAAAAATCAATTTTAACTGAAGGTCTAAGAATGAAAGATCCATTGACATTAAGCAGCTGATGGAAGATTAGCCATACTTTTTTTTTTTTTCATTTATTGCAGGGACAACAGTTGTAGAGGCAACACTAATATTATAATAAAAAGTGAAAAATTCCAACTAAACAAACTTTTGCCCAGGTACCAAACAAACTATAAAACCAGTTATTTCTTTTGAAATCATGAGGTGTCTGTGTAGAAAGAGAAATAAAAACACATGAGACAGAAATAGAAATACAGACACAGAGAGACTGAGACACAGAGACCGACACACAGGTAGATGTTTGCAATACAACTTTAAAACAATATCAGATGGAATAATTATTATCTTGCGTCATCATTATATCTTATTAGAGATATAACTATTACATATATAATCCTTTGATTTTTAAAATGTTATTGTTACAATTTATATTTATAGTAACACTCAGCATGTGTAATCAATAAGTCCAGATTAACAGGTTTGCATGCATGCATGTGCACACTCATGCACTTACGGTGTATATTCAGGGAAAGTGATGGCTTAAATGGCAGTTTTTTGCTTCTTCATTTTCTTCTGAAATCATATAGCAGGAGAGAATGTTTAACAATGACTACAACATGCCCCAGATTTTTGAGTATTCCTATAAAAAAGTGCTTAACTATAAATGAGAAACTCAAGTTACTGTAAAAATGTAAGTATGTTAAAACCACATCCAATTCCTTTTACTCCAATTTTACCTCAGAAGTCTCACTAGTGAACTAGACTTCTCTTTCCTGTGGTCAGAAACAGCTTGCACATTAAGCAAGTGCTGATATGATTATGCACTAAAAAGATATTCGGGGACATGCTATCTCGGGCTTCTGTAGGGACTCTACACAATTCAGGGTATGTGACATCATGGTTGATGATGGGCTGAGATGCCCTTGTCAACCAGTCACCGGCTCAGTAATTTGGTAGAAACGTATATAATTAATTCTGCTTTGTCCCTGATGTTTCTAGAACTTAATTGTGTTGAAGCCCTGGAAGTCATTGATATTGACCCACTGCGCTCTTGGTGGATGAAATTTAAGAGATGTTGCTAAGCTGTTATCTTTTAGAAAGTCGAAAGGAAAACAATCAGAAAAAAATGGGACTGGAAGCTATAAATGGCAAGTATAGTCATGCTTTGTGTGAATCAACCATCTCCATTTTTGCTTCTGCTTGTTATTTTCTTATTTCACAGAATAGTGGAAATATCTAGTTCAGATGACTGTAGACTATCAAGTTCAATCACCCTAATCCCACAGATGAGGCCCCAGAAAGGCCAACCGACTTCATTAGGTCATGAAACTTGTAATGGGGCCAAGGCTGAAGCCAAGTCTCTCCTGGTCAAGTCTTCTGTCCACTATACGCTATGCTGCCCTAGCTTCTAGCCTGCAGAACTAGGAAATCATGTCTTTCACAGATAGATAGCAGGTTCTTAAGAACAATGAGAGAGGGGAGTGAGGGAGGAAGGGAGATACTGTCAGGTTGAACCATCATAACTCTATACACATGAGGGTCTGAGGATCCTCCTGGGAAAACCTGTCACAGGCAAGTATCTGTAAACAGCCATGTACCAAAGGGAAGAGAGGTGGGAGAGGGAGATTTCATATATATATATATATATATATATATATATATATATATTCTGATATTGTTTATAATCACTGCATAGTAAAAAGCAGGCCAACTTTAGCCAATTTTGTTACAGTTCTAGACTCTCTACAAACAAATCTCATTATTTTCAGTCCCTGGAGTGAACTGATCCCACCATTCCCCTCTGCCCCTGACCCTGGTAAGCCTCTGACTGGAATGAGCTGCAGAGCTCTGGACCCTGATCCTCCAACAGAGCCTAGGAGACAGTGATGAGAAAGGCAGGGTCTCTCATAGTTTGCCAGAAAACATTTGGTAGATACGGCATCTTGGTGTCAGCAGTGCTGGTGGGGCTACCAGGCTACCAGGGACCAAGTGACTTGACTCAATAATGCATGTTGAAAATGGCCTAAGCAAGAAAAAAAGAAAAGAAATAGCCAGTGTATAGTAGCAGTCTTCAGTTTATTAAGTTATTGGTGAGCATATGTGAAGTTCCTCTGGGAACCCTAAATATGCTTAGTTTTTCTGATAGGAGATGTTTTAGAACTATGCCTTAGCAGATGGTCAATATATAGTATAATTATAGCTATTATAGTGTGAAAAACTTCCAATCTGAGAATATTTAAAGTAAACAGATCATAGGAAAAAGGCCTTTCAAAATAATTTCTGGGGACAAATAGTAACGTTACTATTTTTAATAAGTTTATGAATATAAAAACTCTGCACCAACACTTGAACTACCAGAGACATTGCATAAACAAATTGGCCTAATGATTAAGTCCATGGCACTGAGGACTTGGAGATTATGTTTCACAGATACAGAGGAGATTCTCAGGGAGAGAAGCACCAGTCAGTACACAGTGCTCTTGGTGTTGAAGGACACAGGGAAGGCAGCTAATCACACTGTATCAGCAATACTGGCCAACCTATCATAAAGCACAATCTCAACTAGTTCTGAAAGACAAAAATTATCTCAATTATTGAAAAGTTTGCCACCAGCTTCATTTTTAAGTTTTTAAACAGAGGTATGATTACGTGTCCCTCTCCCATTATTTTGAAGTTAAAATTTCAGAAGAATTAGAGAATTATGTGCTATAAAAGTCCTTTTATATAAATGTAAGAGTAAAAAAAAAGAAAAACCTCACACTTGTGTTGTCAAACTAAATTAGGAGTGAAATGGAGGACTGGAACCATATGCGTTCACATGCGTTAACTGGTATGGCAGATTTAATTAATAAAATTAGATCAAGCCAGCACAACCTGTGGTTGTTGGCAGAGAACTACAATAAATAGGCTGAAATTATTTTAATTCAAGACAGCTCTGACTTACTAACTGCACCATGACTATTGTTAACTTTAAAATGAAATTATAAAGGTATTCCAGCCTTCAGAGAGAAAGAAGTAGATAAGTTGCCTAGGCTACTCTACAGCAAACACTCTTATTGCACCCTGAAAGGACTCACTTTAGTTAATCTAGAAAATTCTCTAGTTAGTTGAATTTGAGGGGAAATTCCCCAGTGGAACATTTACGTAGAAGAGAAGATTTTCCAGTGACTCTTAAATTGCATCGTGCAACCTCATCTCATCAGATACATCATATTGAAATAGTCAGAATGTGAAATGCATTGTTTGCAAGGTAAAATGGCAGAAATAACCTTAACTAGGCAATTAAATTATTTTTTTACATCTAAAATCTAGACAAATTAATTCCATCTACAATATCAACAAAGTTTTAATAAGAATTTATTTAGCATAATAATATGTATTTATACTCTATACACTAAAATCCTTGAAATTTGGGGGCACCGATCTAAGTAGTTGAATTATCTCTTTTAAGGTTTTATGAAATTTCCTTGATTTCTTGTGCAAGATGACTAATTTGTCTAAAATGGAATAAGCAAACAATATTAAGAAATAAATTCAGGCATCTCCCTCCTAGTTTTTGCTGCTAGGTGCTATTCAGTGACCTTAGTAAAGGTGGTCATGATAGAAAGCCCACCCGAACTGTCAGCTTCAATAAGTACATTTCCAAACTTTCCATATTGGCATGTAATCTTTTATTTAGTTACAGAAACATGAAATCACTATCTTTTAAACTGCTGAGAGAAATTGGGGGAGAACAGTGTCGTCTTTCTTCAGCTCCCAGCAAAACATTGCAAGATAATAGGACGACAAGAATATTTCTTCCATTAACCCCTTGACCCTGCAAGTTAATGGTTTTTTGTTGCAAATATATCAACAAACTGGGCTGCATCTGGGATTCTAACCCAGGGAGTAAGGTCTCTGCAATTATGTGGAATAGTGTCCTGGTGGCTCCATACTGATACTTAATACACTTAATATAAGGGCCAGCCAGCCCCAGAAGCTGGCCAGCAAGCATAACTACCATCTTTTCAAAGCAATTTCTAAGACCATACACTAAGACACTTAAGTTATTTTAAATTTAAACACACCAGACATGCTACCATAACTTATCTGCCTTTATCTAAAAATCTTACCCTATTGCATAATAAAGGTCATGTTTTCATTGTCAATGCAGATCCCAAATTCTTCTATGCTAAGATGAAAGTGAGCAACCCCTCCAAAAAGTTGAAAACATAATTTTAACAATTTTCTACAAGAAAACACATTACAATTTGCATTAACTATCCAATTGGTATGCTTTAGCTACTATTTAAAAGGCTAACAATGACAATCAAAATTACTGCCACTTTTTATTATTTTTATGTTAAGATTGTACTTGGATTTCCCAAATTAAAGTGTTAATAAGTAAGGGCTTCATCAAGTTGATTTGGGATGCAAGGGAAATAAATGGACAATTTCTTCAAAATCAAGATCTCATCAGAAGTGTACTTACACAATTGAGAAATCTTTAGGGGATAAAAAAAGTATTGAGTTACTACATTTTCCTAATTGTAAAAGTGTTCATTCTCTAACAATTTCTTTTAGGTGAATTCCTAAGAGTAAATATTATGTTAGAAAACATGTTGAAAGATTTTGATAAATACTGTTAAATTAACATGTTCTACTGTAGAAAATTTATCCCAGTTATGTAATTATATTCTGTAGTAATAAAAATCTTAAAATAATACTTTTTAGCAGAATGAGTTCATTCAAATTCAAATTAAAAATTAATTTGGAGTAAAAATCAGCAGGCTTATAAAGGTACTATTATTTCTAAGTTATTAAAACATATGGTTCAGTAATATATTTTCTCATTTATGTGACTGTAACTACACATCAAATTAAAATGAACAATGTTTGAAGAAATGATGAATTTATCAGAAAGACAATAAAGTAAATGACTTCCTAAAATGATAAGTTGCACTTGGATTATCATGATCAATTAATGTTTATTATATTCCCATAACATAGTAGGTGCCAATGAAATATGAGTAGTAGCTACTATTAAACTAACATGACTATTAAGGTTTGACCTATAAAATAAAATCTTGTAATGAGATTAAAAATATCTCTGCTCAATTGTGTGACTGCCAATTATCCATGTGATACAAGTGATAGCATCTCTTTTAACCAGATACTTCAGATACAAATAGAAGAACAATGGCCTCCTGAAATCAGATTAGGGTTACAAAATATCAAGATAAATCTCAGTTGATGAACTGTAGAAAAACTGAAAACTGGAGAACATAGAGGAAAACATTAAACTTCTTTTCAGGATATTTATAGTAAAGTTGTTCCTAAATCTGTACCTAAGTCACTGTTTCCAATTACTTTTTATGCTAATTTTGTTTAACATGAACGAAATAAGATTTACAAGTGAGTTTCACAAGCTACTAATGTTACTTATTAATGTTAGTTATTACAGTTATGAATAGTAATGGCAGTAAATGCTGTGGAACATGTCTGAAAAGAACTACTTTTCCATAGACTCCTATAGTCTGACATAAGTATACATCAATCTATATATAGTAATTTAATAGAAAATCAACTTTAATCTTAAAATCTACTGGCCTTTACATATAAGAACAGTCCTATTAAATCAGTAGGACATGAACTTTAACTTGTTTTTTCCAATTCTTATAATAAGATGCATGAGTCAGCCATTATTTTTATGCACTCCTCTTAAAACCATTCATTCACTCATTCATTTATCAACAGATGCCTACTGAGTACTTTTATGCTATTGGCATTAAATGCTAGAGATACAAGGTGAACAAAAACAGACATAATTGAGGTCCTCATTAAATTTATAGTCTAGAGTTAGAAAAAAAAATATTAATCAAATGTCCTTCATAGTACTTACCACACACATAGATAAAAACACACAGCTCTGGTAAGTGCTGTGAAGGAAAGGTAGTCAGCAATACAAGGGTATGGGATGAAATCTGGGGTTAGGTGAGAGACTCCATGAGGAAGGGCCATTTGAGCAGAAATCATAAGCCCAAGTAAGCATTAAATAGGTGAGTAAGAAGCGAGGGAAAATAATTTTTAGCAGAAGGATCAGCAAGCACAAAGAAAGGAAGAAATACAGAGGAGAATGTGAGGAGTAGAGTGCCGCTGGGTGAGGCAGGAGATAACTGCAAGGCAAGCTTGGTAGACTGGGTTAAGGATTCTGTTCATTATCCCAAAGACAACTGAAGAGTTTTAAGCAGAGAAATAACATGCTCAGATTTGGCTTTTGAAAATAGTGTTCTGCCTATGGTCTAGAGAATGGGCTGAAGTAAATTAAAGGAGATCATTTAGAAGGATATTGCAATAATCTAACTGAGCAGTGACAACAGTTTGAGTTGGGAAAGTATTAGGATGGTGGATATGGAGAGAAGTAGAAGCAAGAGCAAGATATTTAGAGGGTAAAATAGGTCATGGTGATGTATTTGGCCATGGTAGTAAGAAAATATGAGGGATCAAGATTTTGGCTGGATTTTCTCAATAATGCCATGTACTATAATAAAGAACAATGCAAGAGAAGGAGACATATGGAGAAAGATCATGAGTTTGTTCAGACATCTTGCATCTGATAAATCTGAAAAAGGATGTTAAAAAAAATAAAATAAATTTTCACCTGTACAGAACTTGAGGCATAAATTTGTAAGTCCATCAGGTGGGGTTTGTTAGGATAAGGCAACAATAGAATGTCCTTTTAAAAAATTAAAATTGGATTTAAAGTAAATAAAGGTTTACAAATGAAGCAAAGCTTTTATACACATGCACATACAAAAAGTTTTGAAAATAAGTGCATAGTACAGGGCTCCTTTTGGGAACACAAAACTATGTATTTAAGAATATAAGGGGTACATTTGGGCATTTCTGAATCAGCATTCACAGTGTGTAAGAGGATGGCAATATCTTTTGCCACCAAAAATTTTATAAATAAATAAATAAATAAATGTAGAGTGAGCACAGTTAAGAAAAGACAAATGTTATATTCACATAAATTAAAATAACACAAACCAACTTCAGCTTGCCCTGCAATGAAGAAGTAATGAGATAACACTGATGGATATTACATTTTCTGCTATTGGTTAACCCTAAATAAATAAACCTCATTTCACTTTTCAGTTCAAATAATTTATACAGATCTTCCTCAACTTACAATGAGTTATATTCCAATAAACTCATTGTAAGTTGAAAATATCGTATGCCAAAAATGCATCTAATGCAACTAACATACTGAGCATCATCACTTAGCCTAGTTTACATGAAACATGCTCAGTACACTTACATTAGCCCACAGATAGGCAAGGTCATCTCACTGTTATTGCCCTACTTCACAGGATAGTGTTGTACTGTACTGCTAGCCTGGAAAAGATCAAAATTCAAAATTCACAGTTCTGTTTCTATTGAATGTATACCACTTTTTGCACCATCTTGAAGCCAAAAAATCATGAATTAAACCATCATCAGGTCAGTGACCACTTGTACTGACACTGAATAAGGATAAAATTAGTCCTACAAAAAAACATTACATTCTTAAATGAATGTAGTTAGTCTGATGAAGCAGCTCTTATTTTTCCTACTAGTTTTTAAAGCCGGGTTGCACTAAAGCAATTTTTGGTTCCCATTTTTGATAAGTGCCCTACAGAGAAAAAGCCTAAGGGATTAAACAGGAGGATAGCATTTTTGTTACTATTCTGGATCAATTTCCAGTTATAGATTCCAATCACAGAGGAGGCAGAAAATCTTTCACAACCAGTTACATCAAACATTATCCAATAAAAGCAAGTAAGTCAGTAGGCAATTCTTCCTGAGAGTTGCCAAAAAGAAAAAATTGTGGTGATTATTGTTTCTTCCTGTCAACCACCTGAGGCTTATAAAAACCTGAATATAAATATGTTTATAAAACTTCACATAATATGAAACTGTTCATGTCAAGGTCAACATAAACCTCTATGTACCAAACAGATGGACCCTTCCTTCTCTTCTATTTGAACTTCTCTACATTTGGCCTCTGCAAGAAATACTCAAGTCCTGGTTTTCTTCCCAGACTGCCTTCATTTGTTCCGTTTACTATCCCAGCCTTTAAAAAGCTGGAAGTTCTCTTGACTATGTACATTACCTCCCTGCATAACCACATCTAAGCACATGGCTTTATGTTCCACCTGATGATTTCAAAAGCAGCCCTGGCGGGTAGCATAATGGATAAGGTGCTGGCCTATGAACCCAAAGGTCACTGGTTCAATTCTCAGCCAGGGCACATAACCAGGTTGCAAGCCAGGCCTCCAGCCAGGTCCCATAACCAGGTTGCAAGCCAGGTCTCCAGCCAGGTCCTTAGCTGGAGGCAGGTGAAAGGCAACCATACATTGATATCTCTCTCTCCCTCTCTGCCTCTTTCCCTTCTCCTCTCTCTGAAAATAATAAATAAAATCTTTTAAAAAACATAAACAAATAATAAAGCCATTAATTTCTATCATTGTCCTTGACTTCCTCTGTAATTTATAAACTTGGATATTTGAAGGATTGTTTGATATCTAGTCTGAATGTGTTAGAGGTGTCTCAAACCTCCTATGGGTCTAAAGTGGGATTTAATTTCCTTCTTCTCTTACAATTGTTCATTCCTATCCTTGTTTATACCAGATCAATATCCACTCAGTAGCCTAATCCAAGGCATAGGAAACACTCTTGACTCCTCACCCCACCTGCCTCCCCAACCAATCTTTCACAGCCAATTTATCAGTTATTCCTTCATGTCCACTTCCAAAGCTCATCCTGAACCTCTTCAGCAGCAGCGGCAGCAGTTCTTGTCTAGATTCTGGTTTCTTCTAGTCCTCTCTCTGTTTTTACTCTCACCTCCAAAATCTACCCTTTAGAGTTACCTGAGTGACCTTTTAAGCTACATGTAAGTTCACCTGACTCCCATGCTTAAAACATTCTATGGTTCCCCATTTTTGTTAAATAAAATGCAAACTGCTTACTGTGCCCCAGCTAAATTCTTCATGGTCTGGCCCCTCCTATTCATAACTCACTGTGTTCTTCTCACTGTGCTTTACCTATAGTGATTTTTATGGTAGTGCCTTGAAAATGCCAAGTTCTTCCCTAAAGGGATGTTGTCCTTGCAATTTCCTCTGCTTAGAATGCCTTTTATAGGTTTGCATCCCCCTTTTCATCTTTCAGGTGTCATCTCAAATAGTATCTCTTCAAAATATTTTTATGACCACACGCTTTCCAAAGCAAGCCAGTATGTTTTTCCTTTATAGCATTTTCCACATCGTTCCTGTGTTTACTAGCACATTATCTTTCTCCTCATCTCCATTAGAATGTATGATCCCAACATGTCTGAACTTTGAGGGTCCTATTCACCCTGATTTCTCAGTGGCTGGCATCTATGAGATGCCAGTAAATATTTGTTAAATAAATTAAAAGTTCCACAAACAGATCATATCACTATTACAAAGAAATTATAAAACATAAATCTGTATTCAGCAAAATACAAATGATGTGTACTTTACCAAAATTCATATTCTACATTTTCTTTTAAAAGTTATGCTGTATTCTGAAAGAAAGAAGGAACGTGTACCCTTTGCAACAACATGGATGGAACTGCAGAGTATTATGCTTAGTGAAATAAGCCAGTCAGTGAAGGACAAATATCATATGATCTCACCCATTACGGGACAATAATGAGCAAAACTAACAACAAGCAAAACAGAACCAAGTATATGAATACAAGGAATAGGCCTTCAGTGGTCAAGGGGAACGGGGTTGGGGGGAGGAGGGAGGCAGAGGCAAAGAAGGGGAGCAGCTTAGACAAGAACCTAGTATAAAGGAACCATGGACATGGACAACAGGTGGGATTGACTTTGGGGGGAATGGGTGGGTGGGGAGGGGGACAGAGGGGAGCAAAAAGGGGATGGATGTAATACAGCAACAATAAAATTTTAAAAAAAATAAAAAAGAATGCTGAATCACCAATTAAAAAAAAAAAAAAAGTTATGCTGTATTCTGATATTTTTTCAGTTGAAAACAAATAGACCAAGTCATGTTTCTTATTTTAAATATCTTATATAATTTTTAGGATTTGATAACTGTTTAAAAAAGTAAAATTTCCTAATGATCATATTTTTAACACAAACTGCAGAAGGACAACAAAATCACGTTAATTCCAATGTGAATAAATAAGAAATATTTCCCAAACCTAGGTATTTTCCTTGCTGATATCAAAAGAATTACATGAAGATTTATCTTTTAATAATATTAAAGAAACAAAAATCCTCTTTTGGAAGGTAATTTTGAACAGTGATGCATTAAGTGGGGGAAGTCATATTATCTGTTCTCAAAGGAACTTTTAAGAGTCAAAGGAATATTAAACCTCCAAATAGGAGTATATAACTACAAATTTACTTTCGACATTCATGTGAATTTAAGTCTCTTCAAAATGGGCATGTCATATTAAAGTATAAACCAAAGGAGCCAGTGGGCCCTCAGGTCCAGTAAGGGCAGATTTATATTCTACAAATTAAGGTATGACATCACTCTGCTAATGCAGCACTGTGCCAGTCAGCTGTTGTCTCTCAGCACTGAAACCATCCATCTGTTCCCCTGCTCTGTGACGCAGGAACAGTGACTATAAAGTGCATGTCCTTTTCATCTGTTGGCTTCCTGTTAGGTTCTACCATGGAGGCAGTAGAAGAGAACCCATAGGTAGAAGAAGGGGAGGCAGGACCGCCTCCTTCCTTTCCAGTCTTCATTGCTATTAGTGGACCCCCAGCCAAAGTTCTTATTCCCCAGTAGCAGCAGAAGCAGCTGGCCCTAGCTTCTATGTTTTGGTTCTCCCAGTATGTTTAGTTATACCCTCAGAGGTACCAGCTTGAGAAGGACAACTCTAAGAGACCCTCCTCCAGCCCATGAGGTCTCAGAATCAGCTAGGGAGTATCCCTCTTCAGAGGTACAGGCCTGCTCTATGGGGTACTTTCTTTGGGAACCTAGGACCTGGTAAATCTAAACTCTTTCATCTGTTTCACCATTTTTAGGTTATTGTTTTAGCTCACAGTTCCTTGTTTGTTTTTTTTTAAGTTTTTTGTTGTTGTTGTTTTGGGTTTTTTGTTTGTTTGTTTTTGCCTTTTAGCCTTCTAACAACTGTATAATCAATTGCCCATGTTAAATTTTCTCAATTGAAATAGCTACTGTGGATTCCCACTTCCCAATTAGATACAGGATGACATCGAGCAAGATGAGGAAGGAAGGTGGCCTTCAGTGAACTAAAAGGAGAAACTAACCAGGAAATAAGATGTGGAGGGTAAAATGAAGTATCAGTATATTTTATAAATATGTTGGAGCCTTTTTTTTTTAAATATTTTATTTCATTCTTTTTAGAAAGAGGGGAAGGGGGAGAGGCAGAGAGGGAGAGAGACATCAATGTATGGTTACCTTTTACCTGCCTCCAAGCCACGGACCTGGCTGGAGACCTGGCTTGCAACCTGGTTATGTGCCCTGGCTGGGAATCGAACCAGCGACCTTTGGGTTCGCAGGCCGGCGCCTTATCCACTGTGCCACCAGCCAGGGCTCCTGGAGCCTTTTTTAATATGAAGAATCTCATAAATTATATAAAAAATGTGAGTCCCTGTATATTGTATTGTGTTTACTACCCCAAGCCAAGTCTCCTTCCATTATCATTTATTCCCACATTAGCCTCTCCTATGGAATTGTACCCCTGAGACCTATATAGTTTTATTAACCAATACCACCCCAATAAATTCTTCAAAAAAAAAAAAAAAAGAAAGAAAAAGCTGTGTGTCTATTCAGGTCCTTTGCCTATATTTTAATTGGGTTGTTTGTTTTTTGCTGGTGAGTTTTATAAATTTTTATCAATTTTGGATATTAACCCCTTACCAGATATATCAGCAAATATGTTCTCCCATTCTGTGGATTGTCTTTTGATTTTGTTGATAATTTATTTTGCTGTTCAAAAGTTTTTTAGTTTAATTTAGTCCCATTTGTTTATTGTCTTCTTTCATTTCCCTTGCCAGGGGAGATGCATCCAATAAAAATTTCTACTAGTAATGTCCAAGATTTTGCTGCCTATGTTTTCTACATTTTTTATGGTTTTGGGTAAAACCTTTAAGTCTTTTATCTATTTTAAATTTATTCTTGTGCATGGTATAAGAAGGTGGTCTATGTTCATTTTTCTGTACATATCTATCCAATTTTCCCAACACCATTTATTGAATAAACTATTTCTAGCCCATTGTCTGTGCTTGCTTCATTTGTCAAATATTAATTGACTCTAAAGGTGTGGGTTTATTTTTGGACTCTATTCTGTTCCATTGATCTATGTATCAGTTTTTATGCCAGTGCAATGCTGTTTTGATTACCATGACCTTATAATATAGTTTAATATTAGGTAGCATGATTCTCCACCTTTGTTCTTCTTTCACAGGATCACTGTTGCTATGTGGGGCCTTCTGTGGTTCCATATAACTTTTTGAAATATTTGTTCTACTTCTGTGAAATACATCATTGGAATCTTGATAGGAATTATGTTGAATCTACAGATTGCTTTGGGTATTATGGACACTTTAATTATGTTAACTTTTCCTATCCATTAACACAGTTTGTGCTTCCACTTATCTGCATCTTCTGCTATTTCTTTTGTCAATTTCATTATTTTCCAAGCACAAGTCCTTTACATCCTCAGTTAGGTTTGTTCCAAGGTACTTTATTCTTTTTGAAGTAATTATGAATGGGATTGTCTTCTAGATGGCCAATAGATATATGAAAAGATGCTCAACATCAATAATCATCAGAGAAATACAAATTAAAACCACAATGAGATTATTACCTCATACCTCAGAATGGCCATCATCAATAAATCAACAAACAATAAGTGCTGGCAAGGATGTAGAGAAAGGGGAACATTTTTGCACAGTTGGTGGGACTTGGACAACAGTGTGGTAATTGCTGAGGGGAGGCAGGTGTAAGGGGACTAAATGGTAATGGAAAAATGTAACAAAGAGTGAAAAATAGTAATAATAAAGGAAAAAATATAAACTCCTTTGACAACAAAAGCTGGGTCTTATGATGCTAGGACCTATTACTTATTCTGGCACCATGGTTTTATTAAATGAAGTGGAAGATACACAAAATGTTTAATTTTCAACCCACACTGTAACCTAATGCATTTTACACACACACACACACACACACACACACACACACACATACATATACACGCGCACACACTTGTGTAAAGAGATGATAGAACCCAAGGTCATACAGCTAATAAGTAACTAAATGAAAATTTTCACTCCACTCATGTCTTTAGGACTCCAATGCCCAGACTGCTCTCAAATTTTTACCATTATATTCTTTCCCACAAATAAGCTAGAACCCTGTGCAAAATAGATGCTTAGTAAATGTTTTCTTTTCTTTTTTATTTTTCTATTCTTTCTTTTTTCTTTTGTTTTTTTTTTTGTTTGTTTTGTTTTGTTTTGTTTTTTGAGTGGATGATTAAACAAACACTTTTTCAAAACTAGAATAACTTTGATTTGGTAGCTTTAGGATATTGGTATTAATAAATAAACTAGACAACATTTTTGTTTCAGAGGTAATGTAGTCTTTGTGGCTACAGTTTAACGATTGCACCATTGTAATAAATAAGGGTCCCATCTGCTGACTAGAACAATTGTGGAGGTGGGTGAAAAAACTGATGATAAATATAGGATGTTAATCGAACTCAGAGGATGGGAATACCACTGTTTAAGGTGACAGCCTGAGTTCTCATTGCTGGGTAATCAAAGTCTGTTGAGGTTCAGGTGCTTTGTCCTAATGACTCCACAGAGCTGTGATGTTAGTTCAGAAAAATCTGTATGTGTCTCATTCTTTCTTTTTATAGAAAAACTTCATTTGTGAAGAAGGTTTTGGCAGATTACTATATAAATGATCATTCAGACCCAAATAAATGGCTTCAATCTTTGAAAGTCATTCCTTACCAGTATTCAGCTCAAAATAATGAACACAATTAAAACCTTAAAAAACAGAAATAATATGGCACTGGCACTGTGTAGGGGAATGTTTATGATTAAGAGAGAGAAATGTATGTAGGAGAAAATAACATGTTCTGTATTAAAATATGTGGATGTACCCACAAATACTACAGAACAATTCATTGCTAATCTAATATTCCCATGGATTGTGACTGCCTTTCCAAAATAAAAGAAACAGTGACTGCCTTTCCAAAATAAAATGTTCCCTAAATTAAATCCCAAAGTGGACAATACATGATATTATGATACACGCTTTATGATGCCTCTTTCATGAAGAAAAGTGTTAAAGATAAAATACTAATTCTACACATTTTATAATTGTAGGCTAAAGGGATGTTCTTAGTGTGGAAAAAAGGTTTTTTTGCTTGGGAGTAGTAAAAGATTCTGCAAAAATGTTAATGTTATCAACAGAATACTATAAATTGATAGACATTAAGATTTCAAGATATGCTAACTTAAAGGTATTTACGAAGTAAAATAAAACAAGTATAAATTCATGCATATGTTAAAGTACGAATTTGTTCATATTCATACATTATGTATGTACTTTTTAAACAAATTTGATCATTCTAATATATAAATATCATATATTACATTTTTGGGTTCTATAGAGGGTTGGGGAATCTAAGAGGATGGAGAAAATAATGATATGATTTAAAATTCTTTGATTTATGTCCCAGCTCATCACTTAAGAATATTAAAAAATTTATAGTCATTTGCCAGTTCCTTCCTATTCTGCATGAAGAAACCAAGGCACAAAGAAAGATTACACATCTAGACAAAACCACAGTAAAACAAGTGACAGCAACCATGTCTTCCAATATCACTGCCTGTGTTTTACCCCTATTTGATTTTGGATCTTTATTTTCTTAACTGGATTCTGGGAATAATAAACTCACATCTTCTGTAAGGAACCAAAGATGAAGTACTCATGAAACACTTCTCAAACTATGAAGAACTAAATAAATGTAGGGATTATTACAGCACAGATATGATACCTTTCTTTACTCTTGGAGTACACACATGGTATCAAAATTTAAGTTCAAATATACAAGGTCTGTCCAGAAAGTATCATGCCAATGTCAATATAATGAAAACAGTGCACAGCAGATACTTTCAGAACAGATCTCCTTTATTGTTATGCAGGCATAATCCAGTGTACTGTATTTAAACCAAAATGGTTCTTCCATTTTTATTTAGTTGATTTGTTTGTACAATGTAGGACGAATTAATTTTTATCATACTCTGAAAATTTATGAAGCTTTTTCTTAAAGAGAAAACACTGTCTACAGATGAAAACTGTAGATACTTTTCAGCCCTTGGTATCAGCTGAGTAAACCTGCAGCTGAGAATACTTCCTGGTTGCTGACAATTTCCTGTCTCAAACATGTAGGTCTCTTTTTTTCCTCTGCTTTCCCTGGCACCCCCAGAGTTTGCACGGAGTTGCAACCTTGGAAGTCAACAGAGGAAATGCACAGAGGAGAAATTACACTCCTGGGCAGCTCTCAAACAGTGTGTGGGAAAAAAGGAGGTGAGGGAAGTGGAAGCATTAATCTGAATTTCTGAGATCTAAACTTAACTTGAAAATTCATTCTGAAAATTGGTCTCTGCAAGCTCAGGGCAACTTTAATAGTGGCTCTTCTAATTTGGGTCTTCTGAGTCTACTTTAATCATTTGAGCAGGTAAAGTGATGCTACATAAACACATACAACACTGACCACTACTTGGGTCTGGCCCATACTGCTCAAACTTACTTAATCCTGTAAGTGCTAGAATACAGTGTGGCTCTGCCTTACCAAAAATCATTGATTAGTCCTACCATGTGAAATGGTGTTCCTTTTTTAAAAAATAACTTCTTTTGGATCATAAGGCTAGTTTGGTTATTTTTAATCCTTTTCATGGAGTACCTCCAAAATATTGCAATGCTGCTTCTTAGCAACATCTTCCAATTTATATCCATGCAGAAAACACACTGCCTATACTTTGTCCTGGGCCTTGAAGGGGACTTTGCCCCTAAGCAATAAAATCTGACAAAACCAGATTAATGTTTCTTTTTATGAACTAAATTATCACCCTATGGTTTATTGAGCACACTGATGGATGGCTGTGGCATATTTGCAGTCTAGAAAACCAGTAAAGTAATGTTACATGCAGCTTTTATTTGAAAACAAATAAGTGTATAGATAAAATATGCACTTAATGATTTTTTAAAAAGCCTGTTTAAATAAGTGGAAAATGAAGGCTTTTTAAATTTATAGATTTGATATGTTGTTTAAGTTTGTTTAAATGTAAGTGGATAAAAGCACATTTAGCATCCTTAGTAGTCATTTGAATATTCTATTTTCTTCTAAGAAAAAATACAATCTAAGTTTTATTTTTAAGTGGTTGTATATCACAACCATATTTTTCCTCTTTCAATTTTGAGCACTTTATTTTTTTATTTCTCATCATAATATATATGTGATATCAGAAAGGCAAAAGCAGTTATATTTCTCATGGAACTGGCTTATAAGTTTGCAGTTATAATTTGTAGCATTTGATTTCCAGAGTTCATGTTTTTTGGTCTCTGGGATAGAGGTGGTTAACGGAGGGATCAGGAGCTGTTCTGGATTCCAGGAGAGCCTACAAAATGGTATCATTTCTTTTGTTTTAGCCCTCAGGACACCTATATTTAATTAATGAAAACCAGGGATGCTTTCATTAAAATTTATTTTAAGCATATTATATATAGTAGTTTTCTTGCATGTAACTTTTTTCTTTTTTTTCTGAGTAAATAAATATGAAACGTTAATGCCATATAATTTTTGAAGCAAGCCTCAATTTTTACTAAGTTTGAAACAATTTGAAAAGAGCATCCTTTATTTATTTAAGATTTTATTTACTATTTTTCAGAGAGAGGGAAAAGGAGAGAGGCAGAGAGGGAGAGAGACATCAATGTATGGTTGCCTTTCACCTGCCTCCAGCTATAGAGCTGGTTGGAGACCTGGCTTGCAACCTAGTTATGTGCCCTGGCTGGGAATCAAACCAGTGACCTTTGGGTTCACAGGTCAGCACCTTATCCACTGTGCCACCAGCTGGAGTTGAGCATCTTTAATTTAAAAATTATAGCGAGGATACCATTAAAAATAAGTTATTTGGGTTTTTTAATACAGAAAAGTATAAAGAGGAAAAGAAAAGTTTTAAAATCAAACTACTTGGTAGATAATCAGAATCCTCTTATTCCAAATAGTCCTTTATAAAGATAACCACTGTTAAAAATTATTTCAAATAATGCTTTTCCTCAGGCATTACAGTAAGTCACTCTACTGTGTCTGCTCTCCATCTATCCATCTGTTAACCTACCAATTCTTTCAAAAGATGGTTAATATTACAAATGCTATGCAACCTAAGTGATTCTTTGATGCTTAATATATCCTGAACATTTTCCGCATCAGTACAAATTTGCCTTAATTTTTATAGTTTACATAGTATTCCTATATTTTGAAAATAGGTACTTTAAAAAACTTGATTTTTAGAGGATGTGCTAGATTACATTTAGTGAAAAGCCTTTCTGGGTAAATATTGTACGGAGTGCAAAGCCAAGATATAGTAAAGAGATCTTGTAAACTTCTCTGTTACTCTCTGTCTTTCAATTGCCTACATTCATGTCGCACACAAATGCTACAGCATTTCTTTGGGAAACGTTATTTAGGGAATGTATTATCTGAAAAAGACTAGGTCTTAAGTTCTCTCAAAGCAGGTTAAAGAGTAATAAGTCAGTTCTTCTAGAAAACAATAAAATGTTCCCACAAGGTTGTCTGAACAGGGAACATGTCTCCCTGGCACAAGAAAGGAAAACAGAGTGTGATGTTATGTCTACAGTGCACTCCACAGACAGTCCCAGTTACTACTTAAATCTCCTGGATGCCGAGGAAGATAAGCAGAAAAAGGATTTTATTTCAGCTGAGATCATAGAACAGATGATAGGGGCCACAGCTTCTTGGTAAACCTTATCCTGCTTGTCCTGTCAACCCACCTTAGCTTCGACTTCATATTACATCTCTTCAAGTGAACTCACTGTCAACTTTGAACTTTCCCCAGGCAGGAAAAAAGCCTACATGGTCCTTAACAATGACAGGTGTTCTTTTTATGACCTTTAAGGATACGTCAGATTTAGTATAAACATTTATTTTTCACTCTTCACAATATAGTCAATGACTTCTTTGTAGAAAGGCTTTTCAAAAAAGATCATTTAAAATGTAAAAGGTAATTAAAAGAAGAAAGAAGATTGATGAAGATGTTTCAAATTAATCAAAACTTGAGGATTGACCATCTCTTTAATAGACATTTAGTATGAAATCAAATGGTTGATCTCATTACTGTATATTAGATATGACAGATCAAATATGAAGGTCAATAAACATCCAGTAGCTATGATTTATTTCCATTATGTGTGTAGCTTATGGTTGGGGAAGATATAAGATCTAAATGATCCATGTGAGACTTAGGCTTGCACTTGCAACCTCTACTTTCTTAGAAATTGCCTATAATCAACTGAACTTCTCAGTGATGGCTGTTCTGTCTCACAGGTACATTACTTTTCCTATTTTAGCTGTTCCGTGCCTCCATTGCCTTTTTTTAAATGCCTACAATAATCACCCCTTATCTAAAGAGGAAAAGAAACCTTCTAAGACTCTCAGTGGATGCCTGAAACTGCAAATGGTACCAAATCATATATATACACACACACGATGCTTTTTCCTATACATACCTGTCTTCAATAAAGTTTAATTGATAACTTAGGCACAGTAAGAGAGTAACAACAATAACTAATAGTAAAATAGAATAATTATAACAATATACCCTTATAAAATTATGTCAATGTGATATTTCTCTCTCTCTGATATCTGATAACTAAGATGGTTACTAAGTGACTACAGGCATGTCATGTATACAGCATGGATATCCTGGACAGGGGATAATCCAAGTCCACAGAAGGCAGAGCAAGACAGCAAGAGATTTTAGCACACTTATTCAAAATGGCAATTACAAATTTATTAATTGTCTATATCTAGAATTTACCATTTACTATTTTTGGACCATGGTTAACTGTGGGCATCTGAAACTACAGGTAAGAGGGACAATTTCAAGGCAGATAAACATTTCAACACAAAGCTGTGGGCATTCCCCTTTGACAGATGCTGTGGATTCTGTTTCACTGAGCCTACTGCAACCCCAGGCTTTACTCTCATTTGTGTCTTTAAAAGCACAAAGCTCAACCCTGGGCCTCCTGGTCTCAATTCCCAATGTAGTCCAATCACACCCCCTTTTACTACTTCTTCTAATAATGAATCTCTGAGAGTTTAAAAGTGGATCATTTCAATTTTTTATGAAGTCTGAGGAGGAAGAAAAAGACAACTTTGGCCCACAAGAAGTAAGAGTTTGACCAGGCCAAATCTCACCTGTGGAAGAAATAGTCAAAGATCTTAAGAGGTAAGGCTTTAAATCATGTTAATTAAAGCATTTGCAACACATGACTTAAAGTCTGACACAAACATCCAGTTAGTACCTCAAATGTTGAAAAATACCAGCTATCTCAAAAAGAGATTTCAGTACTTTATAATGTTCCAAACTTCTTTCTCTTCTTTCTTTGCCCCCACCCCATCATCTCTCTCCCTCTCTGTCTCTCTCTCTCTCTCCCTCTCCCTCTCCCTCTCTCTCTCCCTCTCCCTCTCTCTCTCTCTCTCTCTCCCCCCTCCC
>PVIW01010047.1:0-47174 GCA_004026585.1 Noctilio leporinus
GGGAAAACATAATTGCCAATGATACCTCAGACAAGGGTCTGATCTCCAAAATATATAAAGAACTAATGCAACTCAACACCAGGGAGACAGACAGCCCAATTAAAAAATGGGCAAAGGACCTGAACAGACAACTCACTGAGGAAGATATACAAAGGGCCCAAAGGCATATGAAAGAATGCTCAACATCACTAGTCATCAGAGAGATGCAAATTAAAACCACAATAAAATACCACCTCACACCTGTCAGAATGGCAATCATCAACAATCAACAAACAACAAGTGTTGGCGAGGATGTGGGGCAAACGGAACCCTCGTGCACTGTTGGTGGGAATGCAGGCTGGTGCAGCCACTGTGGAAAACAGTACTGGGTTTCCTTAAAAAACTAAAAGTTGAACTGCCTTTTGATCTAGCGATTCCACTACTTGGACTATACCCAAAGAATCCTGAAACACCAATTCATAAGAACCTATGTACACCTATGTTCATAGCGGCACTATTTACAATAGCCAAGTGCTGGAAACTGCCTAAGTGCCCATCAGTGGATGATTGGATCAAAAAACTTTGGTACATTTACACAATGGAATTCTATATAGCAGAAAGAAAGAAGGAACTTGTACCCTTTGCAACAACATGGATGGAACTGGAGAGTGTTATGCTTAGTGAAATAAGCCAGGCAGTGAAGGACAAATATCATATGATCTCACCCATTACAGGACAATAATGAACAAAATTAACAACAAGCAAAACAGAACCAAATGTATGAATACAGTGAATAGGCCTTCAGTGGTCAGGGGGAAAGGAGTTGGGGGGAGGGGGTAGGCAGAGGCAAGGAAGGGGAGCAGCTTAGACTAGAACCTAGTATAAAGGAACCATGGACATGGACAACAGGTGGGATTGACTTTGGGGGGACGGGTGGGTGTGGAGGGGGACAGAGGGGAGCAAAAAGGGGATGGATGTAATATAACAACAATTAAAAAAAAAAAAAAAAGACATATGGTAGCTGAATGGATAAGGAAACAAGACCCACATGTATCTACAAGAGACCTACTTCAGAACAAAAGATGTACAGAGAATGAAAATGGGTAGAAAAAAATATTCAAAGCCAGTGGACATTTAAAACGCTTGAGGTAGAATATACTTATATTGGAAAAAATAGATTTTAAAACAAAGGCCATAAAAAGAGACAAAAAAGACTTTATAATAATAAAGAGAACAATCCATCAAGAAGATACAAGTTTTGTAAACATATATACACCTAATATAAGAGCACTCAAATATATAAGGAAAAATTTGGAGAACTTCAAGAAGGATATCAACAGCAACACACACGTAGTATAGGACTTTAACACCCCATTATCAACAATGGACAGATATTCAAGCTATGGAGCACCAAGGATATTGTGGCATTGAATAGCACTCTAGATCAAATGGACATAATTAACATATACAGAACTTTTCATGCCAAAGAAACAAAATAAACATTGTTTTCAAATGCACATGAGATATTCTCAAAGATAGACCACATGGTGAGACACAAAACAAGCCTCAACAAATTCAAGAAAACTGAAATCCTATCAAGCATCTTCTCAGATTCACATCTTCAAACTAGAAAATAACCTCAATGATAAAAACACAAAATATTAAAATTCATGGAAACTGAATAACATGCTAGTAAATAATGAATGGGTTAACAATGAGATCAAGGAAGAATTCAAATCATTTCTGTAAACAAATGAAAATGAACACACAGGAGCCCAAAACCTCTGGAAGGGACACAGAGAAGACAGTCCTGAGAGGGAAGTTCATAGCAATAAAGGTGTACCTAAAAAAGATAGAAGAATCTCAAATAAACCACCTAACCATAAAACTACAGGAACTAGAGGAACAAGAACAGAGCCCAGAGCAAGGAGATGAAAGTACATAATCAATATCAGAGTAGAATTAAATAACATGAAGACTAAAGGAACAATTCAAAGGATAATAAATCCAGGAGATGGTTCTTTGAAAAGATAAACAAAACTGTTAAGCCTTAAACCAGACTCAGCAAGGGAAAAAAGAAACAGGACCGAAATAAATAAAAATCAGAACTAAAAAAGGAGAAGTCAGAGGCAATAACAAGGAAATAAGGATTGTAAGAAATTACTACAAACAACTATCTGACAAGAGAGTTGACAACTTCAGTGAAAGGGACAAATTTCTGGAAAAATATAATCTACCAAATCTGACTCAAGAAGAAGCATATAACCTGAATAGATTGAAAACAACTAATAAAATTGAAGCACAAAAACATCCCAGCACACCAAAGCCCCAGACTGGATGACTATATAGGCAAATTTTACCAAATATTTAGTGTCCTTCTCAACTTATTGCAAAAAATCCAAGAAAAGGAAAGACTCGCAAACTCTTTCTAAGAGGCCAGTATTAATTCAATCCCAAAACCAGGTAATGGCACAACAAAGAAAGACAACTAGGCCAATATCTTGGACAAACAAAGACACTAAAATCCTCTACAAAATACTGGTAAACCAGATTTAGCAATACATTAAAAAGATCATACATCATGATCAAGTGTGATTCATCCCAGGGATGCTAGGATGGTATGATATTCACAAAACAATATATGTAATGCACCACATGAATAAAATGAAAGACAAACACCATATGATCATATCAATAGATGCTGAAAAGCATTTGAGAAAGCATAGTACCCATTTATGATAAAAATGCTCAGCAAAGTGAGAATAGAGGGAGCTCTCCTCAACATAATGAAGGCCATATACAAGTCAACATCATACTTAATGGACAAATATAAAGCTTTCTCCATAAGATCAGGAACAACACAAAGGTGCTCCCTCCCTCCACTTATATTTAACCCAGTATTGAAACTTTTAGCCACAGTGATTAGACAAGAAAAAGAAATGAAAGGTATCCAAATTGGAAAGGAGGAAGTAAAACTGTCATTATTTGCAGATGATATGATAGTGTCTCAAAAAATTACTTGATCTAATAAGTTATTTTGGCAAAATAGCTGGATACAAAGTCAATATCCAGAAATTGAAGACATTTTTGTATACCAACACTGGAACATCATAGGAACTAGAGAACAAGCCCTATTTACCATACCAACAAGAAAAATAAAGTACCTAGGAATAAATT
This sequence comes from Noctilio leporinus, assembly GCA_004026585.1. Lineage (NCBI taxonomy): Eukaryota > Metazoa > Chordata > Mammalia > Chiroptera > Noctilionidae > Noctilio > Noctilio leporinus. Next base: position 3,157 of record PVIW01010047.1, read on the forward strand.
TAAGCAAGGAGGTACAAGTCCTGAATTCGAAAAACTACAGAACACTAAAGATAGAAATTAAGGAAGATAGAAGTAAATGGAAGCTTATATCATGTTAATGGATGGGAATAATTAAGATAATTAAAATATCCATACTACTCAAACCAATTTACAGATTCAATACAATCTCTATTAAAATACCAATGACGTATTTCACAGATCTAGAATAAGTACTTCAAAAATTTATATGGAGTCAAAACTGACCCCAAATAGCCACAGCAATCTTGAGAAAGAAGAACAAAGTTGGAGGAATCACAATTCTGGGTATCAAACTATATTACAAGACCACTGTAATCAAAGCAGTCTGGTACTGGCATAAAAAGAGACATACAGATCAATGGAACAGAATAGAGAGCCCAAAAATAAACAAACCCAGAACTCTATGGGCAGCTAATATTTGGCAAAAGGGAAAGAAGCATAAAATGGAATGAAAATAGCCTCCTTCACAAGCAGTGTTGGGAGAACTGGGCAGGGACATGCAAAAAAAAATGAAACTACACTACTACCAACTTACACCATACACCGGAGTAAATTCAAGATGGATAAAAGACTTAAACATAAGCCAGGACACCATACAGTCCTACAGGAAAACATCAGTAATAAAATTTCAGATACCCCATGCAGTGATATTTTCACTGATATTTCCCCTAGGGCATGGGAAATAAAGAAACAAGTAAAGCAATGAGTTTACACCAAACTAAAGAGTTTCTGCTCAGCTAAAGAAAACATCAGCAAAATGAAAAGGGAACCATCTCTATGGGAAAACATATTTACCAATGATACCTCAGACAAAGGTTTGATCTCCAAAATATATAAAGAATTTAAACTACTCAATACCAGGAAGGCAGACAACCCAATTACAAATTGGGCAAAGGACCTGAACAGACACTTCTCTAAGGAGGACATACAAAGGGCCCAAAGGCATATGAAAGAATGCTCAACATCCCTAGCCATCAGACACCCAAATTAAAACCACCTCACACCTGTCAGAATGGCCATCATTATCAAATCAACAAACATCATGTGCTGGCAAGGATGTGGAGAAAAGGGAACCCTTATCCATTGTTTGTAGGAATGCAGACTGGTGCAGCCACTATGGAAAACAGTATGAAATTTCCTCAAAAAACTAAAAATAGTACTGCCTTTTGATTCGGCAATACCACTGGTAAGGTTATACCCAAAGAATCCTAAAACACAAGTTCAGAAGATCCTATGCACCCCTATGTTCATAACAGCACTATTTACTATAGCCAAGTACTGGAAACAGCCTAAATGCCCATCAGTGCATGAATGAATCAAAAACTTTGGTACACACAATGGAATGCTATGCAGCTGAAGGAAAAAGGAACTCCTACCTCTTGCAACAGCATGGATGGAACTGGAGAGTTTTTTGCTTAATGAAATTACCCAGGCAGTGAAATAGAAATATCATATGATCTCACTTAGTACAGGACAAAACAAACAAGCAAGCAAAATAGAACCAGAGGCACAGAAACAGTGAACAGACTATGTCCAAGGGGGAAGGGGAATGGGGAGAAAAGGGCAAAGAAGGTGAAGAGTTTAGCCAAGGAACCAGTATAAATGATCCATAGGCATACACAAAATGTGGGAGAGGGGATGGGGTGGGTGGAAAGTATGAGAGCAATGGGGAGGAAATGGGACAAAGGTAATGCAGCAACAATAAATTAATTTTTAAAAGTTATGTAATATATGATCCCACTAATTTTAACTAAAAAAAGAAATAGCAAATTGTTTTCTCCTCTTTCATTTCTGATTTTATTTAAGTCCTCTTTTTTTCTTGAAGCTGGTTAAAGGTTTGTCAATCTTGCGAATCTTTTCAAAGAACCAGCTCTTGGATTCGTTGATCTTTTGAATCATCTTTTTAGACCTTATTTCATTTATTTCTGCTCTGACTTTTATTATCTCCTTTCTTCAACTCACTTTGGGCTTTGTTGCTTGCTCTTCTTCAAGTTCCTGTAAGTGTAAAGTGGATTGTTTATTTGAGTTTTTTCTTGTATTTTGAGATAGGTCTGTGATGCTACGAATTTCCCTCTTAAGATTGCTCTCCCAACGTCCCACAAATTTTGGATTGTTGTGTTCTCATTTTCATTTGTTTTAAGGTATCTTTTGATTTCTTCCTTGGTCTTATTGTTGACCCAGTCATTGTTTAGTAACATGTTATTTAGCTTCTACGTCTTTGTATGTTTTTCAGTGTTCTTCTTGAAATTGATTTGTAGTTTCTTGGCATTGTGGTCAGAGAAGATGCTTGATATGATTTCAATCTTCTTAAATTTATTGAGGCTTGTTTTGTGTCCTAACATGGGTCTATCCTACAACACATTACATGTGCCCTTGAAAAGTAGGTATATTCTGCTGCTTTAAGGTGAAATGCTCTTAAGATATCAATTAAATCCAACTGATCTAGTGTTTCATTTAAGGCCTCTCCTCATTGATTTTCTGGCTGGAAGATCTATCTATCCATTGAAGTCAGTCAGGCATTAAAACCCCCAGCTATGACTATAATTCTACCGATCTCTCCCTTTACATCCATCAAGACTTACTATACATATTTAGATACTCCTATGTTGGGTACATAACCATTTAACTAAGGTTATATCCTCTTGTTAGATTGATCCCTTTATCATTATGTAATGTTCTTCCTTGTCTCTTTCTATAGCCTTGGTTTTAAAGTCTGTTTAGACAGATATAAGTACTGCTACCCCACCTTTTCTTTCTTTTCCACTTTCATGAAATATCTTTTTCCATCACTTTAGTTGTTAGTTTGTATTTTTCTATCTAAGATGAGTCTCTTACAGGTAGCACATATATGGGTCTTGTTTTCTTATCCATTCAGCTACCCTTTGGGTCAGATCATTTAAGTCATTTACATTTAAGGTGATTATTAATAGTTTGTAGTGCCATTTTTATTGTTAGACTGTTTTCCTCTACTTTTTTTTTTTTTTTCTCCCTATTTTTCTTCTTTTCCTTAAAGCAAGCGTTTTAACATTTGTTGCAGTATTGGCTTGGTGTTAACAAAGTCCTTTAGCTTTTTTTCTCTTGTCTGGGAAGCTCCTTATTTCTCCTTCAACTTTAAATGGTATCCTTGCTGGGTAAAGTAGCCTTGGTTATAGGTCCTTGCTTTTCATCACCTTAAGTATTTCACACCACTCCCTTCTGACCTAAAATGTTTCTGTTGAGTAGTCAGATGCCAGTCTAGTTGGTACTCCCCTGTAAGTAACTACTTGCTCTTCTCTTGTGGCTTTTAGGATTCTCTCCTTGTCTTTATCATGTCATTTTAATTATGAGAAGTCTCAGTGTAGGCCTCTTTGTGTCCAACTTGTTTGAGAGTCTCTGAGCTTTCAGGATTTGTGTGTCTTTTCCCTTTACCAGATCACATTTTATATTGTCCAACACATTTCTTAAGCTCTCCTTAGTTTTTTAAATTCTTTTCTTTTTGCTACTCTGCCTAGGTGTTTTTTTTCTACCTTGCCTTCCAAAACACTGATTTAATCCTCTGCTTCACCTAACATACTGTTTATTCCTTCCAGTGTATTATTTATTCAGATATTGCATTCTTTATTTCTGACAGGTCCTTTTTCTATAGTTTTTGAGTATCCTTATATCATTACTCTAAACTATCTGATAAATTGCTTTCCTCTATTTCATCTAGTTTTTCTTCTGGGAAATTCTCTTGTTTCATTTGGAATTCTTTGTCTTCCCACTTGGGCTGCTTCTTTGTATTTTCCACTTTAGTTGTTAATCTAGTCAAGCTATAATCAGCAACTAGGCTTAAGCACATAGGGTAGGGCACAGTTAATTCCTGTGGGTCAGAATATTGCTAAACCTCAGGTTGACACTTAGAAAGCGATGCTCTGTCTGAAAAAGATGACTTTTGCAGGATGGGGAATAACTCACCCCAGGGATCCTTGTAGCTGTTCCTTCAGTTCTCTTCCAGAGACACCAGCCTTAGACTCTCCTCAGGGTCTCTAGTCCACTCTGCCCTCCCTGGGGTAAGTGGCTACAAGTAAAAATTTGCATCTTGGCCCTTTTAGAGGCTTTCTGCATCTCTAGCGGTCTCTCCTTGGTAGAAAGAAACCCTGCTGCTTTTCAAAGCTAAATGTTATCTGAGTTCCTTTCCAGCTCTGGTACTGTAGATTGGGAAGCCCAGCTTGGAATTTACACTCCACACCTCTCAAGAGGAACTCGCCATCCACTGAAATATCCTTCCAGAACTTCAGGTCCAGGAAAGCCCAGCCAGCCTGTTTGTGGTTCCTTCGCACTGCCTACCGGTCTTGTTGTGGTGAACTGGTTTCTTCTGCTCGTCCTTGGTTATAAGGCTTTTCTCCAAGTAGTGTTCAATTAGTTATTCTGGATGAGTTCTCTACAATTTAACTATAATTCCAGATTGGTCCTGGGAGGAGGTTAGTGTAGCTTCCACTTATTTCTCCACCATCTTGGATCCTTCAGATTTGTTTTATAATTTGTTCAACTATATATTTGTGTTCTATGTATACGTCTCTATGTACATTTATAATTTATAATTTAAAGAAAAGAAAAAAGAAAGTAGAAAGAAAATCAAACCACTGTTAAAGCACCAATGCCTTTCTAAGACCTTTATGGGAACTAAGGAAGCGTGTCCCTAAAGTTAACAAACAGTTGTAGGAGCAGACACTTGATTTGTCAAACTTGTAACTGGTAGAGATGGCTATTCTGAAAGCCAGGTTGGTGGTATAGTTCTGAGAGTGATTCCTGGAAGCTCACTCTAGGTATCCTTCCCTTCTTGGTCCCTTCCAAAGATTTGTAAACTCTTAACCCTTTTTTCACTTTATAATATCCACAGTGGTTTCTCTTAACAGCACATGAACACTAACAAATGGGGTTCATCAAGATAAGTTCAAGAAGAAAGCAAAGTAGACTTTCCCATATGAAGTATTAACAGTAATGAAACAGAAGGGCAAGAGCCTAATTATCAAATTAACTTGACATTTATCTGTCATTCCTAACAAATGTCTTAGCAAAAAATAAAAGCTAAGTCTTTATTTAACACTTTCTGAAGTTGATTTTTTTAACTTTTGTAAAACGCAAAAGGGAATAGGTGAGGAAGAATGAAGTATAAAGAGAGGCATGGAGAACAATAAAAATCTGAGCTTTTGTTACCTGAAGTCTCGTATTCATTTCTAAGAAATAAAAATTTTTCTTTGAGTCCACAAGGAATTCTACCGTTCCAGCAGAAGAATACTTTACTGCTTTGGCAAGAGCTACAGCTTGTTCTCCCATTGCTCTTCGAGTCACAGTATCCAGAAAAAGGCTACAAGTACAGAAAGGATAGTTCATTTTCAACAAAAATCAATTTATCTTCTGTGTACATTACATAAAAATGTTCTTAAAGTTTACTCAAATAGGATCATCTGTATCAACTTAAGATTTCATATTATATGCTTTAAATACTTATATGCTTATTCTGTTATTACATACATTTTATATAAATCAACTTCAGATTTCCATAAAACATTTGAACTTTCCACATTATATTGCAACTCATATATTATACAACTACTGTAGTTCAATAGTTTTCAATTAGCAAAATTTAAAATACATATTCAGAATCACTTCAAGCTAAAGTTAGGTGAAAAATAAATGCTTAGAAATTAACATGTATGATTGATCATTGTTATTCATGGATTTCATATTTACTAATTTGTCTATTTGTAAAACTTATCTGTAGCCCCAAAATTAATACTCACAGCACCTTATGGTCATTCACAAGCTCAGAGAAGCAAAAAATTTTGAGACCCCCCCCCAACAGTAGTATCTCAGCTGACATCAAATAAGGTGACACTCTACTTCTTGTTTCAGTTCTCATAGTACAAACAACTGCCCTTTTCAGTTTACTTAGTGCCACATTACATTCTCAATTCTGGGGGTGGGGAGGGGGCAGCGGAGGAAGGGGCATGATTTCGCTGCTTAAAATAGCCCTTGAGTATTGTGCTAAAGTGCAGTCTGGTGTTCCTAAGCCCAAGAAAGCTGTGATGTGCCTTATGAAGAAACGTGTGATAAAAGAACCTCCTTTTTAGCAAATCCTAAATTAGATATTATCTCATCCATAAAGACTTCCATAACTTTTTCTATAACTACTTTTTTGCAACATAATCACATTTCAAAAATTAATTTTAAAAACCTCCTTAATAGCATTTAATATCTACTTAATATTCAAATTTCCCCAATTATCTCATCAATATCTTTTTACAGCTAACTTTTTGAATCAGGATCCAAATAGGGCCAAGTCACTACATTTGATTGGCATTTAAGTCTTTATAATTCTCTGAACTTGTAATGCCCTCTTTCCTTTTTTTAAGCTAAGATCTGGTCATTTTCCTGTCTCATTCTTCACATTCTGGTTTCAACTGCATGCAACCCCATAGTGTCTTTTAACATTTGTATTATATTCCTATTTCTTAAAAACTGCTGGTGAAATCTAGAGCCTTGAATAGAGTCAGGCTGGATTCATGGGAGTGCGTCAAGAATAGTTCACAGGTGTGAAATGTCCTTCCAACTTTTTCCCTTTTGGTGATGTTAGGATTAAATATTTGATTCAGACATTATGCATCTCATTTGCCTATTAGAAATAACAATTCTGCATTAATCTAACACATATACACTTAGATGATATTTCAATAATAACTGATAAAATTAATGCAACCAAAAGAAAGAAACTCAACTAAAAATGAATATGATAGTATTTGAAGAATCTCAAGTACAGTTGAGTAAATCTATTTTTGTCCTGTCTGCTCTTGTCTTTTTCCTTATCATAAACTTTGATAGTAATACATACAGCTAAAAGCAACCTAATCACTACACTCAGGGAACAGTGGTAAATTCTCACTCTATGAACTAAAAACTACATATTCTAATTATTATTAATATTTCACAGTACACAAACACATATCAACTCACCATTAATGATCAGTTGTAGTTTTTCTCTTTTTAAATTTATTCCTACTGCTTTAAATTTTTCTTTTCTCTAAATAGATGTTCATTTGAAAACTTACAATGTTTAGGGGTGGGGACAAGAAACAAAAATCATGATTTAAGGTTTCAAGTCTGTGAAAGATTTTATCCCAGATAAGACTTGACTGACTTTTGAATAAAAAGAGAACATTAATTATATTAGAAATAATACAGAAAACATTAAATTGTGTTAAAAATGTATCAGAGACTTTCTACCAGCATCCATTGTCCCCTTCTTCCACATGACTAGAATTTTAGCTAAGCACTGTTATTTTCCAGCCTCCCTAGCAAAAATGCCTAACTTCAGATTGCTGCCAAGTAATCAACAGGCATGTTCTGGGAACCTTCTTAAAGCACAGTAGATCATTCCTTTTGCTCTTCCTCTCTCCCTTCATTCTTTCCTTCCATCCATTCTGGTCCTGGGCCATCAGCTAAGGCCACACCCCATGTAGGCTACAGTGGACTATTCTTCACAGTGTGATGGCTGGTTTTTAAGTGTGGTGTCCCAAGAGACATGCACTAGAAGCTGGAAGTTTCATAAGGCCTAAGCAAAGCCTCACTTTTATGTAGTCTATTAGCCAAGTAGTCACAGAGCACAGAACCAAGGGGAGGGGACAAAGATGCCTCCCTCAACTCCTCCATGAGAGAAGTAGTAAAGGGTTTGGGGGTGGTATTTTTAAATACTACACTACATCAAACAAGGACAGCCAAACTCGAGATCGCATCAGTTGTACCAGAAAGAGAAGAAATTCATGGATCTCAAAATAGGAGTGCTGCCAGGCTGGATCCTGATGTGGGGTTTCACCCTTTTCTTTTTTTAGTATATATGATGCCGAAGCGAGCACTGGGGTTTCACTCTTAAAGGCATTGCTGGAGCATTTCAAAGAAGTTACTACTGGTATTACAATAAGTATGCCAATGTAAAGAAATGGAGCTTTGCTGGGATTTTTATGGAGCTGGCAACTGATGTGCTCTTCAACTACTGCTGTTCTTATATGGAACTCAAACGTAAGCCCATGACACAAGTAACCACTGAGGAGGGCACAAACATGAACTCCACATCCTGACCATGACCTTTACCCAGCACTTTAGAATCCATAAAAAATGGCTGATAAAAAATAAAAGTAAAAACTAAACAATAAAACACTACACATCATATTTTAACAACTAATATTAAAATGAAATTTCATTTTACCACTACTCTGTGATTAAAAATTCATTCCTATTCATAATTACTCTTTTCAGAAGTTATGCACACATTATTATCAAAGGACAACAACTAGATTGATGAAAGTCATAATTGCCTATACCTTGGAGCCTGGTTACTTAAAACAAACAATGTACACTCAACTGGGGATTTTTAAGAAATAAGAGAAAGCCAGAATATCTAAAAATACCAACCTAGCATCAAATTTGAAATGAAATTCCATGAAAGGAACTTCAAACACATGAAAGGTAGCTTGGAAAAGTACCCAAAGTGGTTCTGATAAATTAAGTAATTTCTAAAAACCATGCCCAGAAAAGCCTTTTTGTGGTAGAACAAATTCAGGAAATTCAGGATCAACTTTATGAAATAGTCATCAAATAGGAAAGCCTAAAAGGCACATATCCCAGATATTCCACATACCCAAAAACAACCACGGGGTCTAAGTTATCTAGAAGCCTATGAGCATCCTAGTGGTTATCTACTTAACTTTTGGTCTAACAAAGCCCCAGTTTATTTTTCAGGCACTCTCTCATTTTCATGCACTGAAGCACTGAGGAAAGTCAAGTGGCAAATTCTTAATTATAAAAATATAGGTTACCATAACTATTAAAGCAAATTCAATAAAATAGAAAAGAAATATATTAAACCAGACTATTATACATGTTCATCAGGAGAAACTCTTACCTTGGTGCTTCCTCTATCACTTTCTGATTCCTTCGCTGAATTGAGCATTCTCTTTCATTGAGCCACAAAGCATTCCCATGTTTATCACCTAAAACCTGAAAAAGCAATACCATTTGAAAAATTATGTAGCTATGTCCACAGAGCATGTGCCCAGTTAACTATTCCTCCATGTAACACCCTTGGTTTTTAATACCCAAACCTCATAGAATATATTCATTCCTCTTTAGGTTGATGTTACTAGAGAAAAACTTTATACTTACAACCCCCAAACTCAGAACACTTTTATCAAAAAGACTTAAAACAATCCTCATGTTACATTTTGAATACACTGAGCAAAATATCAGCATCAACTGTACAAATTTTGTGAAGGAGACTGAGTGTCAATATAGGGGATATATATATTCTAAATGTCCATGGTACTTAGTAGAGCTGTGAGTGTTATTACAAAACATCTGTTGTCAACATTATTAAATGTCTGTTTATCAGGAAATGCTTTTTAATTTATATTCAATACATAGTCTGTTATTTAAATATAGATGTTTTTATTGTGATTTATTTTTGGTATCAGAAACTAGTAAAAAGTCTGGAATTAATATATACTATATTATGATTTTTTTCCATTTGTAGTAATGTGAAATAAGATGCAATTGCCAGACAAAATAACAGGACACTCAGGGAATTGTGAATTTCTGACAGTGAAAAATTTTAATAAAAATGGTGCCCCAACCTGACTGGTGCTACTAGTGGGTAAGGTGCCCACCTGTGAACCCAAAAGTTGCTGGTTCCATTCCCCAGCCAGGGCACATAACCAGATTGCAAGGCAGGTCTCCAGCCAGGTCTGTAGCTGGAGGCAGGTGAAAGGCAACCATACGTTGATGTCTTTCTCCCTCTACCTCTCTCCCTTCCCTTCTCTCTAAAAATAATAAATAAAATCTTTAAAAAAAAAAAAAAAAGGTACCTCAAATAAAGTGTGCATGCAATAAAAGTGGAAAAATTTTATTAAAATAAACATATCACAAGTGTTATATTTTGAAATAAATTTGTTCTTATACATAAATACATCAACATAGTTATTATTTTTTTAATTGTTCAAAAAAGTCTCAATTGGCTGCAATAATAGACTCGATTCCACTTCGGAATCTTGAACATGCTTTAATTGCCTTTTCTTTATCCATGGACATCATAATGTTTTCAATCTTAGCTTTAACGGCCTCTTTATTGGAATGAGGTTGTTTATTAACTTCTCTCTCACAAATGCTCTATACATAATAGTCTAAAGGATTTGTATCTGGTGAACTAGGCAGCCAGATTTCCTTTGACCAGAATTCAGGAACATTGACATTCTTGCACTTTTTTGGCATCATGTGCTGATGCACCATCTAGTTGGAAGAGAAAATGACGTCCATTTGTTGCTTGCTTCATCCACGGTATAACTACTTCTTTCAAAATGTCAAGGTAAATATCAGCAGTCACCTTCAAGCCTTGTGGAAACAAATGCAGGGTCATATCTCCTTCATTGCTGACAACACCTAACACCATCACTGTAGCAGGAAATTTCATTTTCATGACAATTGGGACTTAATTAGGATTCTCACTGAGCCACCTGTTGTTTCTTCTGGTGACTATTTGGTTCTGCTGACAATTATTTTCATTGGAGAAGAAAATCAGAGGGTTTTTTTCTTTAGGATTTTTCCATTTTGTTAGGAGTTCCCTTGCTTTTTCAAAGTGCCTTTCCTTTGTCTGCTGTGTCATAATCTGGCCTCTTCTAAGAGTATACAATCTGTATCTGATACCTTCAGCAATAATCTTATGAACCGTTGCATCTGACATCCGCAGTTCTCTTGCTATGGAGCACATTGACTTTCCTGGATCTTCATGGACGATCACCTGGATTCTGTGTACAATATCTGGACTTGTGTGATCCTTGCATATCTTATGGATTTTCCTTGTTGGTATGGTGACATCAGGATCAGCATCATACACATTCTCCATGTTGTCAACTGTACGTAAAGGGGTGTTATTGAAGTTGGCAATTTCCTTAGCAGTTTGCCCTGCAAGCAGTTCAAAATTTATGGTTGCTCTAGCATGGTATTCCTTCAACATGATGGTTGCTCTCAGAATTTAATACTTTATACCTGAAACAATGATGTTAAATCATAACCTTAGAAACATAATTTTTCAAAATTAATAAGCAGGTGAAATATGGAGATGCAACATTATTGCCAATTTATCACATGCATCCTGTATGTATGAGGCATACTTTTTTTTAAAAACTGTTTTTCAGAAATTCAAATTCAATATGTCTTATCAGATAAATCTGACAACCCTAGAACCTAGAACAGCCTCTTTTTAAAATTTTTCATATAGAATGTTTAATTTTCAGGAATGCATTAATCTATTTTCATTAAAGAATGAATGTTTATTACTAAGTGCATATATCAAGTTCACAGAATTAAAAGCTGTTCTAGAAGCCAGAACACTAGACGCTAATTTAAGTTCTAAACAGCTATACAACTTCCATGGATAAGTCATTCTGTTTCCTCAGGTATTATAAGTAGCAGTTAATATAATCTTAATATTTTGTATGGATACTGAAAAATAAATAAATAAAAATAGATCACCATTGACCTAGCCAGGATAGCTCAGTTGGATAGAGCATCATCCCAATACACCTAGGGTGTGGGTTCAATGTCCAGTCAGGGCACATACAAGAAGCAATCAATGAATGCATAAATCAGTAGAACAACAAATCCTCCCCCAATAAATAAATAATTTTTAAAAGAACATAGTTATAACAGATATAGTAAACTATAAAATAGTTACTATGACAAAAAGAATAATTTCACACAAAGGAAAACATTGCAGTAATAAAAGGCCAATAAAGTGAAATGTTATTTCTATAATTCTTAAAGATGGCTGCATTAAGTACATCTGAAAATATTTTAAATCATTATAACTCTCAACTTCCTTTTTATTCTCATTGAAAAGATACTAAAAGTAGAATTAGTCTCTAAGAAATAAAGTCACAATAACCAGGTATTCTCAGAAATATTTCCAACTGCAAAATATTAGATTCATATATAGAATCAAGTGTTTTTCTCTAAATTCTGTAATCTCCCAATTTGTTTTTGAAACTTTTGTCATTTATTAGGCAGTCAACAAAAATAATGTGACAATGATTTACTACATTAAATAAATGAAGAGATGAGTAAACAGACATTATAATAAAAAGTACTTTAAAAAAAATTTAATCCTTATTTGCACTGAGTTGATTTTAGAAAAAAATCTTTAATATAGTCCTTTACAGATACACATGTGCTTGATATGGAAAAATTTTCCAGGTCTATTGCTTACTGAAAAGAGCATCACAACAGACTTCTACATAATGTAAAGAACTTTAGAATCCCTGAATCTAGCATACAAGATGTCAATAGTGCCCTGGTTGGGAAACTGTGATTTAAGCCACATAGAGTGCTGCATTTCAAACTGCCCGTGCACAAATTAGCCTGAGAAAGGACACAGTACTTGGAGAGCTCATGTGAAAAAATAACAGTCCCTGCTTCTAGGGATAGAAAGCAGGAAACTTGAAGATAAAGGTGAAAAGGATGTTTAGTTTTCATTGAATTTTCTTTATCCTATGCACAAATTACCCAAATAAAAAAAATTATAGGTGTAGATGAGTAAGGAAGTATCTTTGTTGGTTACTTCAGCTCCTAGAAGACACCCTCACCTATATTTAAAAATATCACCTAGACTATATACCATGGTTAATTGAAATAAACTGATATAAGTATATAATTACTTAATATAATTTAACAAATACATAGTGAATATTAGTAATGTAAAAGGCACTGGCCTGGTTGCTGGTGACAGCAAATGAATAAGAATAGTCTTTAGCCTCATGAACTTCATGGTCTCTTATTCCCTTTACAATATACAAATGTAAAATCACTATGTTGTACAATGGAAATTAATACAATATTCTATGCCAACCTAACTTTAATGAAAGTATTTTTTTTAATAACTCTTGGTCTATTAGAGAAGTTGGATAGGTAAAGCTGAAATAACATAAGTAGTCTTGTAGAAGAACGAGTAAGTGCCAGATAGGGAATATAAAGAAGAGGAAAATTAATTCTGCCAATAGGAATTACAGAAATTACAGGAAATACAGAAAGAGCAGACCAAGTATTTCCCCTAAATTACGGACTTAAATATCAAACACCCTAAATCCACCTACACTTTGTTATGTAATGGGCATCTCAATTTTGATTGGTCCAACACCATAAATTGATTTACTCCTTAACACATCCATCTCCCAGTCTTTTCCATCTAGGTAAAAGACCGTCTCATTCTGCTAATTCCCTGGGCCCAAACCCTAAAGTCATCATCAAAGTGACATTTTTTTCTTACACATATCATATCTGATCTTTTACCTTTTAGTAAATCTGGTCTACCTTCACAATATTATCTAGAATTCAATCATATCGAACCACCTCTACTACCAACACTCTAACCCAAACTGCCATAATCTTGCTAGAATTACCACAAGAATTTTAGCTTCAACTGCTGGTTTTCAATTGTAAAAGAGCCAGTGAATGCTGTGTGAATCCCTTTTACTACCTTGTTGAATGGTGCTATTTATTGCAGTATGTATCCTTTAATCATCATTGTATGTTGGATGAGAGGATGTGATAGACTACCTTTAAATTCAGAGGTATTCCCATCAATAAACTGCCCTTGAGGGACAAAAGGATGGTATTCATCATAAATCAACAAACAAGTGCTGGCAAAGATATGGAGAAATGGGAACCCTTAAGCATTTTTGGTGAGAATGCAGATTGGTGCAGCCATTATATTGCAGAAAGCAATACAGAGATACCTCAAAAAGTGAAAAATGGAACTGCCTTATGACTCACCTATTCCACTTCTGGGACTTTATCTTAAGAAGCCCAAAACATGAATTTGAAAGGCTATGAACCCCTATGTTAACTGTAGCATTATTCACAATAGCCAAGGTTTTGGAAGCAGCCCAAATATATACCCATCAGTAGATGAATGGACAAAATGGCTATGGGTACATCTACACAATAGAATACTAGTCGGCCATTAACAAAGAAGCAGCAGCAGCAGCCCTGGCTGGTGGCTCAGTGGAATGGCGCCAGCTTGCAAACCCAAAGGTCGCTGGTTCAATTCCCAGTCAGGGCACGTAACCAGGTTGTAAGCCAGGTTTTCAATCAGGTTTGTAGCTGGAGGCAAGTGAAAGGCAACTATACATTGATGTTTCTCTCCTTTTCTTCCTCCCTCCCTGCCCTTCTCGAAAGAAAGAGAAGAGAAGAGAAGAGAAGAGAAGAGAAGAGAAGAGAAGAGAAGAGAAGAGAAGAAAAAAGAAAAGGAAAGAAAGAAAATGAAAGAGAAAAGGAAAGAAAGAAAAAGAGAGAGAAAAAGAAAAAGAGAGAGAGGAAGGAAGGAAGGAAGGAATCTGTACGTGGATAATATTTCAGTAAGTGAAATAAGCCAGTCAGAGAAAGATAAATACCATATGACTTCACTCATAAGTAGAATCTAATGAACAAACTGAACTAACAGGCAAAATAAATATATACTCAGAGATAGAGAGCAGGCTGATAACTTGGGTGTGAGAAGTGGATGGAGCAAGCAAAAGAGAGAAATTATGGATATGGACAAAAGTATGATGATGATTGTTAGAGGGAAGGAAGTGGAGACTAAAGATGGTAAAAAGGGGATAAATGGTAATGGGAAAATATATTTAAAAAACGAAAAATAAAAGCCAGTGCTGTGTATTAAATAATATCTGTGCTGCCACACCCAACAGAACATCCCAGTAGCCACTGCATCCCAGGAAGCCAGGTGTCCAGTAAGAGGCATGCCCCTACAGTGACCTGCCTTCCTACTAGGTGGGCACATGTGTACACGTGTGTGTATGGAGTATATTTTCCTCCCCACACCATGCCAGGTTTCTACTCTGCACTCTGTACTTTGGCTCCTGCTACCTGAACCATGCCAGAAAAAGAAGAGAAAATTGAAGGACTGTAAAAAAATATGTTTAGTACCAGAGTCCATGATGGTGGAGAAGTGGAGGCTGCACTGACCTCCTCCCAGGGACAATCTGGAATTGCAACTGAATTGTGGAGAAAGCTTAAAGCTTCTGGAATAACCAACTGAACATTAGCTGGAGAGAAGACTTGTGACAAAGAATGAACAGCCTTACAATCACAATGTGATTGGTACCAAAGACTGTGGATCACAAGTAGCCTCAAAGAGGATGCCTAGGGCCAAATTGTAACATCATCTGATGTCACCAGGAATGGATCCAGAAAGAGAAGGCAATGGTAAACACTAGACGCTACTAAGACAGATTCCACCACAGTCTTCTTAGTGACTTGCATTTTCTTTCCTGCATAGCTGTTAACATTCATTTCTTTTTCTTTATGCTTGTGCATATTATGTAACTAGTTTTATATTATCATTTATTTCAATCTCATATTTTTTTTTAGTCGCCACCCCTCCATCTCATATTTTGCTTGTCACTTCTCTTACTCGATTTTACCTTCTTCTTTCCTCTTCTTATAATCATTTAAAATTTTATTTTCTCTCTTTATACAACTTGTTTCCATCCCACACTCTACTAGCCTCTCAACAACATTTCTGTTGTCATTAGTCATCTCACATTTTTCCCCATTCTTAAAATACCCTTATTTACTCTCCTACTATATCAATTTTTGCTTGTTGGTTGTGGACATGGTGGTTGCTTTGCAGTTCTTCAATTCTGTTTCTAGATCTTGACTATTTTTGTATTTCAAATCCCAATTTTTATCGTTCCAATCTGCTACTCCATTTTGCTTTCTTCCTGCCCTTTCCTTTTCTTGTTCTAAATTCCAAATTTTCCCTGGCTTAGCCAGATTTTCATTCTTCATTCTTAGTATTCCCTCTCCCTCTATCCTCTCAAAATCACTTCTCTTTCCTCTAAACATCTCTTACGCTTTTCTTTCTTTCTTTTTTCCTTCTTATTTCCATACCACCTATATTTAACTTTGGTAATTTGTTGTAGATAGCATTGGATCCTTTTCTCCAGTCTGATTCCGCATTTTTTCCCTCTCTCACTATAATTTTTAAAGTTCCTGTTTAAACCTAATACTATATACTTCTCTTCTCTTCTGCCATTCAAACTTATTCCCTCCCTTTTTTATTTACTATGTAAATTTTATTTCCTTACCTCTTCACCTTGTCTATATTTGTTACTCATATTGCATCCCCCATACCCTCTCAAAATCATTTTTGTTTCCATTAGTCTTTTTTTTTAACCTTTTCTTTATGAAATTTTTAAACACATTTTGTTTATTTTGCTATGACAGTTGTCCCAATTTTCCCCCCTTGGCCCCCTTCCACCCAGTACCCCATTCCCTCCAGCAATGCCCCCCTTAGTTCATGTCCATTTAAGTTCTTTGGCTTCTCCATTTCCCTTATTTTTCTTAACATCCCCCTGTCAATTTTGTAACCACCAACGTGCAGTTTTTTTTTCCTTTCTCATCCAGAAAATTCACCATTTAATTACTACCTTTTGTCAGCTTCTCAAATCATATTAATACAAAGTTTTCTTTTCATTATTCCAAAATGCCTATGTTAATTCATTTACTTAAAGAATTACTCTTTTAAGTAATATGAATTGCAATATTACCAAACACATGCAAAAATAGATTTACACCCATACTCATTTTTACACATACATACACAGTATGTACATTTAAAGTACATACTGGATTTAGAAGCATTAATACAAAAAAATTTTTAAATATGCCAATACCTTACATATTTATTACATGTTAAATACATTGTAGCAAAATTAAGCAGATATTTTCTTCAATACTTATTTTACTCTGGAATGCTATTTTTGTGAAAAATATCACAGAAATGGTGTACTGCAGAACTCACTTTTGTGAGAGTTGTCCTAGAGATGGTGTCAAATCTGTAGTTAAACATGAATTTGGTTTTTGAGTCAGATTCTGCCCCCTCCAAAAATACAACTCTACTTTATTTGAAGCTACTAGAACTACAAGTTATTCTTTTTGGAGTTTCCCATCTTCCATCCCATCTTCCATCTGTTTGTTTGTTTGTTTGTTTGTTTGTTTATTTGCTTTGGCTGTGCACAGGTCTTACTTCTTTCAATACCCTCTGTTTTTCCTGTACATGTGTTTCACAAATTGAAGCCTTCAGAAATGATGGCACTTGCAGTGCTCAGCTGGTCCCCAGAGGAGAAATTATTACATCTACTAAGTTGAGGTAAAAAATAAAAATCCCTAGGATTCAAATAATTTTGTAGAATAGTATTCTAGATATTTTTTTAACTTGTGGTTGACTTCTTGTGTGGTCCTAAACTAATCAAGCAACTATTTAAGAGTCTGTTGAGGTAGAGATTAGGTATGTTCACATTTCAATAATAAAGTTTACTATAGCATTCATTCCTTTACCCAAGCATCCCCAGTTTGGGGGCCTTCATAACTGGTAATGTATATTTCCACAATCTATTTGAAAAAATTCTCATTTAACTTACATGCTAATATGAGAATACATATTGCTTATGTACACAAATCATATAGTGTAGTAGTTTGCAACTTCCATCCAAATTGGTCTTCATTCTCAGAATCTTTTCTAACCTAAAGATTGACTGATTTCAAAACACACCCATGACTAGTTGGTTGCTATTTAAAACATAAATTGCTAACAAAATCTATATATTACACACCCACAAATAAGCACATATTTTGTAACAGTGAATAAGAAAAATAGCATGTCTTCTATGTAATACACATCCACATTCTTACGTTTTTCTTCTTCCTTAACTGCATTTGATATTGCAAGTAACATGATTTTCCCATATTGTGAAATAATTCCAATCTAAGAAAACTTAGTCTGCAGTAATGCAGATACAAGTAACATACAGAATTACACCTTATTTAGTAAAACCTATTTATAACAAGATCATTTTAAAGCATTCATAAGTTAAAGTTGGTTCTTATCCATTCAGCTACCCTATGTTTTTTGACCGGTACATTTAATCCATTTACCTTTAAGGTCATTGTCTATTTTTCCCTTTGTACCTGTGTTCCTGTCTGTCTCTGTTTCTTCAACTCCTTAAAGCAGATCCTTTAGCATCTCTTGCAATGCTGGTTTGGTAAAGATGTATTCCTTCAGACTTCTTTTGTCTGGGAAACTCCTTATTTCACCTTCCATTTTGAATGACAGCCTTGCTGGGTAGAGTAGTCTTGATTACAGGCCTTAATTTTTCATTGCTTGAAATAATTTTTGCCATTCCCTTCTGGCTTGTTGTGTTTCTATGGAGAAATCAGCTGATAACCTTAGGGGAGCCCCCTTGTATGTCATTAACTGTTTCTCTCTTGCTGCTTTTAGAATTATCTCCTTGTCTTTGAAATTTGCCATTTTCATGATGATGTGTCTTAGAGTGGGCCTGTTTGGGTTCATCTTCCTTGGTACCCTCTGTGCTACCTGAGTTTGCATGATTTTTTCTCTCCTCAAGTTAGATAAGTTTTCTGTCATTATTTTTTCAAAGAGGTTTTCTATCCCTTGCTCCTCTTCTCCTTGTGGTATCCCTAAGATACTGATATTATTGTGTTTTATGTTGTCCTGCAGCTCTCTTAAAACCTCTTCATTCTTTTTCTGTCTTTTTTCATTTTGTTGCACTGCCTGGGAATTTTTTCTACATTGACCTCCAGCTCGATGATCTGATCCTCTGCTTTCTCTAGCCTGCTTTTGATTCCTTCTACTATGTTCTTCAGTTCAGAAATTATACTCTTCATTTCCTCCTAGCTCTTATTGATAGTTTCTAGGTCCTTTTTAATGCTGGTGTAGTTCTCAGTAAGCTCCTTATAGCTTTCCTGGAGTTCTTTGTAGTCTCCCTGGAGTTGTTTGTAGTTTTCTTTGAGCTGGCTAAGCTCATTGAGATTCTCTATTATTATTTTGAATTCCATGTCTGATAGGGTGATTGCCTCTATTTCATTTTGCATTCTTCCTGGGGATTGCTCCTTTCCTTTTGCCTACAGTTTACTTCTTTGTCTCCCCATTTTAGGTGGCTCTTATTTGTTTCTGCTTCCTGAATTGGTCTGCTTTGATTTGCTGTCTAAGCAGTGTGACCTTCTATGGTGTAGAGGTGCACATTTTTTACTTCCTGGATCTGTGCTTGGTGACCCCAGCTCAAGTTCCATTCTGGGCTTAGTTAGCCAGTCAGAGACTACCAGAAATTCACTGTCTTTGTGTGTTTCCTTTAGTTGTTAATCCAATCAGTCTGTGATCCGAGGTCAGTTTTGGGCACTGCTGCATTGGGCTGTGGCTTCCCCTCAGGCCACCACCCTTTGGAGAAAAGTGGTCTGCTGGCTGTATGGGGGATGGGTCAGCACTGGGCTCCTAGGCTGCTCCTTCAACTCTCCCCCTAAAGCCACTGACCCAAACTCTCCTTAAGTGTTTGTCCACTCTGCCCTTTCTCTGCTGGAGCCCAGGGTAGGTGGGTGCCTCTGTACTTTCATGTGTGGTCCCTTTAATAACTTGGTCTCTCTGTCAAGCCAGCTAAACCTGGTGGCTTTTTGCTTTTCACAGCTGGGTGCTGTTTTACTCTCAGCTGTGTTGCTGTAGGCTGGGAAGACCAGTTGGGGGTTTAGAGGTGTCCCTTCAGCTGCCGCCCTTGGCAGCCCTGCCATCTCCCATCTCCACACTTCCTACTGGTCATTTTGTGATGAATCAGCTCTTCTGTTCTGTCCATGGTGATAAGGCTTCTTGCTAGTTGGTGTTCTGTTGGTTATTCCGGATGATTTCTCCCTAATTAAGTTGTAATTCCAGTTTGGTGTTGGGAGGAGATTGGTGTAGCTCCACTTGCTCCTCCGCCATCTCGGTTCTCCATCAGTTAGTCTTCTTATATAGGTTTTTCCTTTCTTACAATAGTCTCAAACTCTTAACAACTTTATTAATACTGACCCATTTGCTGTTGATAATGTGACTGTAGGTGGGGTTATTTTTGCAAGTATGGGTTTGTTCCCTTGGCTTTTTGGTTTTATTCTGGCAGTATACAGCAGTATACAAGACATTGTGGGCAAAGTGATTCCCAGTGAGCCAGCTAGAAGGAAGCACCCACCAAAGAATGACTCAACAACAACCAAAACCCAATTACAACCAGAAAGCCCAAGTAAACTGCACAATGAAGTATCAAGTTCAGGAGATCAAGGAAACTACACCACTGAATCCCACAGGTATCCTACCACAGAAGGTCAAATCACAAAGACAGAAAGTCAAAGAATGTCAATTTAAGAAGCAGAAACAAACAAGAAGAGTCACCTAAAATATAAAGAAAAAAGAAATAGCCTGCCAATCAAAAGGAAAAAAGAAATCTCGAGAAAGAGTGCTAAGTTAAATAGAGGCAAACAAATTATCTGACGCTGAGTTCAAAGTAATTGTGATAAAGAGGCTCAATGAGCTCAGTGAGAGCTACAAAGAACTCTGAGGAAGATACAAGGGACTTACTGCAAACTACACCAGCATGAAAAAGGACATAGAAACTATCAATTAAGAGCCAGGAGGAAATGAATATATTAGAAGAATTTAAAAGAGGCTGGATTAAACAAAGAAAGACGGAAAAAGAATGAAGAAGGTTTAAGAGAGTGGTAGGACAACATGAAATGTAATAATATCCATTATCATAGGGCTACCAGAAGGAGAAAAGGAGGAGCAAGGGCTAGAAACCTATTTGAAAAAGTAATGACCCAAAACTTTCCTAACTTGAAAGAAAATGTCACACAAGTCCAGGAAGCATAGAGGGTCACAAACAAGAAGAACCCAAACAGGCCCACTCCAAGATACATCATAATTAAGATGGCTAAATTTAAAAACTAAGAGAGAATCTTAAAGGCAGCAAGAGAGAAACAGCTATTAACATACAAGGGAGCTGAAATACGGCTATCAAGATTACTCAACAGAAAAAACTACAAGCCAGAAGGGAATGGCAAGAAATATTCCAAGCAATGAAAAGCAAAAACCTGCAACAAGGACAGCTCTAACCTCCAAAGGTCTCATTACAACAAAAGGCAATATAAGGAGTTTCCCATATTAAAAAAAAAAAAAAAAAAAAAGGCTAAAAGAATACATCTCCACTAAACCAGCAATGCAAGAGATGCCAAAAAGACTGATTTAAACATGAAAAGAGAGAGGGCAGGAGAAAGAAAGAGAGAAACACAGGAACAAACAGAAAAAAATGGCAATGAATAAATACAAATCAATAATAACCTTAAATGTAAATGGCTTATGTGGTCCAATTAAAAGATATAAGGTAGCTGAAGGATAAGAAAACATGACCTGCATATATGCTATCTGCAAGAGACCCATTTCAAAACAAAAGATCTACACAGACTGAAAGTGGAGGGAAAAAATTTTCCAAGATAATGGACATAAAAAAATTAAATTAAATTAAAAAACTGGTGTAGCAATACTTACATCAGGCAAATTAGATTTTAAAACAAAGGCCATAGAAAGAGAGGGAGGGGAAAGAACACTTCATAATACTTAAGGGGATAACCCATCAAGAAGATATAATCATTGTAAATATATATGCACCCAACATAGGAGCACACAAATATAAAATGAAAATATTGGAGAACTTCAAGAAAGATAGCAACAGCAACACATACATAGTGGTGAATTTTAACACCCCACTGTCAACAATGGATAGATTTACCAAGCAAAGAAACAAAAGATATTGTGGCATTGAACAACACTCCAGATCAGTGGACTTCATTGATATATACAGAACCTTTCACCCCAAAGAAGCAAAATATACATTTTTTTCAAATGCACATGAAACATTCTCAAAGATAGACAACATAGAACACAAAACAAGCCTCAACAAATTCAACAAAATTGAAATCTTATCAAGCATCTTCTTAATTCACAATGCCTTAAAACTAGAAACCATTGCAAAAAAACAAAAAACAAATGAAAAAACCCCAAAGCATTTAAATTCATTGAGACTGAATAGCATATTATTAAATAATGAATGGGTTAACAATGAGATCAAGGAAGAAATCAAAGTTTCTGGAAACAAATGAAATTGAACACAGAACAGCCCAAACCCTATGGGACACAGTAAAGGCAGTCCTGAGGAGGAAGTTCAAAGCCAATACAGGCATACCTAAAAAGAATACAAGAATCTCAAATAACAAATTAATTCTATAGCTACAAGAACTAGAGGAACAACAACAAACAAAGCCCAAAGCAGGGTTGAAGAAAAGAAATAATCAAGATCAAAGGCCTTGGCCCTCTCTCTAAAAATAATCAATAAAATCTTTTTAAAAAATTTAAAAGATCAGAGCAGAATGAAATGACATAGAGAATAAAAGAACACTTCAAAGGATCAATAAATCCAGGAGCTGGTTTGTTGATAAAATCAACAAGCCTTCAACCATACTCATCAAGAAAAAATGAGGGAAGACTCAAATAAGATCAGAAATTAAAGAGTAGAAATTACAACCAATATCACAGAACTACAAAGAGTTTTAAGAAGTTACTACACAAAATTATATGCCAAGAAATTTGACACCTGGGTAAAATGGACAAATTTCTAAAAATATAAAATTTTCCAAAATTGAATCAGGAAGAAGCAGAAAGCCTACATAGGCTGATAACTAGTGAAATTGAAGCACTAATCAAAAAACTCCCAGAATACAAAAGCCCTGGACTGGATGGCTTCACAGCCAAATTTTAGCAATAATTAAGGGAAGAGCTAACTCATATCCTTCTCAAACTATTTCAAAAATTCAAAAAAAGGGAAGACTCCCAAACTCTTTTTATAAGCCCAGTATCATTCTAATTTCAAACCAGGTAACAATACAACAAAGAAAGAAAACTACAAGCCAATATTGTTGATGAACATAGATGCTAAAATCATCAATAAAATATTGGCAAACTGGATCCAGCAATATATTAAAAAGATCATATACCATGATCAAGTGGGATTCATCCCAGGGATGCAAGGATGGTATATTACAAATCAATAAATGTAATACACCACATAAATAAAACACAAAAATCACATCACCATATCAGTAGATACTAAACAAGCATTTGATAAAGTATAATACTCATTTATGATAAAAATGCTCAGTAAAGTGGGAATAGAAGATACTTACCTCAGTACAATAAAGGCCATATATGAGAAATGTATAGCAACATCACAGTCAACAGGCAAAACTAAAAGCTTTCCTCTTAAGGTCAGGAACAACAAGGATGTCCACTTTCACCACTTTATTCAAAGCAGTATTGTAGTTCTAGCCACAGTGATTGGACAAGGAAAAGAAATCAAAGGTATCCAAATTGGAAAGAAGGAAGTACAACTGTCATTATTTGCAAATATGACAGTGTACATAGAAAATTCTATAGCCTCCACTTGAAAATTATTCTAATAAGTGATTTTGGCAAAATAGCAGGATACAAAGTCAATATTCAGAAATCAGCAGCATTTTTGTATATCAACAATGATATATCAGAAACAGAAACTAGAAAAAAATCCCATTTACTCTACCAACAAGAAAAATAAAGTACGTACAAATAATAAACTTAACCAAGGAGATAAAAGACTTCTACTCAGATATAGAACACTTTAGAAGGATACAAATAAGTAAAAGCATGTACCATGTTCATGGATAGGAAGAATTAACATCATTAAAAATCCATACTATCTATAAAGGAATCTATAGATTAAATGCAAACCGTGTTAAAATACCAATGATATATTTCATAGATCTTGAACAAATATTTCAAAATTTTACATAAAACCACAAATGACCGTGAACAGCCTCAGCAATCTAGAGAAAGAAGAACAAAGTAGGCGGGATCACAGTAACTGATATCAAAGTATAGTACAAGTCCACTGTAATCAAAACAATCTGGTACTATCATAAGAACAGACATATAGATCAATGGACTAGAATAGAGAGCCCAGAAATAAACCCAAGTCTCTATTGTCAATTAATATTTGACAAAGGTGGCCAATGCATAAAATGTAATAAGATAGCTTCTTCAATAAATGATGTCAAGAGATCTCTATAGGTACATGCAAGAAAATGAAAGTAGACCACCAATTTACACCATACACCAGAACTCAAGATGGACAAGATTTCATTGTAAACTGTGACACCATAAAAGTACTAGAGGAAAACATAGGTAGTAAAATTTATAATATCCCATGCAGCATTATTTTTGCTGATATATCTCCTAGGGCAAGGGAAATAAAGGAAAGAATAAACAAATGGGACTAGATCACACTAAAAATTTTCTGCCTGGCTAAAGAAAACATCAGCAAAATGAAAAGGGAACCAACCATAAAGAAAACATATTTTCCAAGGATACCTTGGACAAAGGTTTCACCTCCAAAATATGTAAAGAACTCACAGGACCCAACACCAGGAAGGCAAACAATCCAATTTAAAAATGGGCAAAGGACTTAAACAGACACTTCTCCAAGGACATAGAGAGGGCCCATAGGCATATGAAAGGATGCTCAACATTACTAGCCATAAGAGAGATGCAAATTAAAACCACAATGAGATACCACCTCATACAGATTAGAATGGCCATCATTAATGAATCAACAGACAACAAGTGCTGCTGAAGATGTGGAGAAAAGGGAACCCTGGTGCATTGTTGGCAGGAATGAAGACTGGTGCAGCCACCATGGAAAACAGTATGGAATTTCCTCAAACTAAAAATGGAACTGCCTTTTGATACAGCCATTTCACTGCTGGGATTATACCCTAAGAATCCTGAAACACCAATTCAAAAGAACCTAAGGAGGGAAGCAGGGATGAGAATGACAAATAGAAAGGGGAAGGATGGGAGGGAGGGAGAAAGGGAGAAAGGGAGAAAGTGAGGGAAGGAGAAAAAATTGTCTCAACCAGACCTGGGCCATGTTTATAGATGAGATCCTGGTCTTGGAAGGAAGGAGGTTGTATTCTGTTTATGAAAGGAGGATTTGATCATTGGATATCAGTTAATAGGTTGTGGTAACTAATATAGTAAAATGGCCCCAACACAACAAAAATCACGGTAGTCAAATTCCTGCATAATCTCATATGGCAATGATTCTTGGCTGGCTAATTTGTAAAATGGCACAAAAATTATTCTGTGCCCATTTGAGGCTAAACCTTAAAAAGGCAGAACAGCTCTTTCCGTGTAAGAAGTCTGGATATACACATAGGAATACTACATGGAAAAGCCATGTGGAAATAACCCTAACACTACACAGAGAGAAAGAGAGTCCATTGCTTCAGAGTCCCAGCTGAGCGCATCTTCCAGTCCACCCTCAAAGGCACATGAGATGGATTTTCCAAACCAGTCAAAGCCCCACCATGACTACTGGCCCAATGGACAGGTATCATATGAAACAAAAGACATGACCAGCTAAACCCATTCACCCACTGAATCCTGAGAAATAATTAAACGGTCTATTATTTCTCTTACCATGGCTAAACATGTGTGATATAATATTTACAAACTATACCCATTTTCAAAAGTACAATTAAGTAAATTCACATTGATGTACAACCTTAAATGTTCTCAATCATTGGATTTGGGGGTGGTTTGTCCCTCAGCAATAGAAAACCAAAACATAAATAAGTGTATTGGGAAAGGATACAAGATTCAAGGTCAATATATAAAAATCAACTGCCACTTCTATGGTAAATGAATTTAGAAAATAATATTTACAATAGTATCAAACATTATCAAATATCTAGGAATAAATCCAATGAAAGATAAACAAAACCTCTATACTCGAAACTATAAAACAGTGCTGAAAGAGATTAAAAAAGAACTAGAGGTATTCTAGTTTATAAATTAGAAAACTCAGTATTGCCCTGGTTGGCATAGCTCAGTGGACTAAGCACTGGCCTGCAAACCCAAGGGTCGCTGTTTTGATTCCCAGTCAGGGCACATACCCGGGTTGCAGGCCAGGTCTCCAATCAGGTGCCCACCTGGAGGCAGGTGAAAGGCAACCATACGTTGATGTTTCTCTCCCTTTCTTCCTCCCTCCCTTCCTTCCTAAAAATAATAACATCTTGAAGAAGAAGAAGAAGAAGAAGAAAGAAGGAGAAGAAGAAGGAGAAGGAGGAGGAGGGGGAGAAGAAGGAGAAGGAGGAGGAGAAAGAGGAGGAGAAGGAGAAAGAAGGAGAAGAAAGAAGAAAGAAGAAAGAAGAAAGAAGAAGAAGAAGAAGAAGAAGAAGACTCAGTATTGTTAACACGTCAATTCTGCCCAAAATAATCACCCCATTCAATCCAATCTAAATTCTATCAGGTATGTGTTGGGTAACAGGGGCTGATGGGTGAGAGTTGGAGGGGTGACATGGCTAGGTGACAAATAACGTCTAAAATTTACTTGTAACTTCAAAGTATATAAAGAGAGCCAAAATTACCTGAAGAAAAACAATAAATTTAGAACATTCATACTAGATTTGTAGACTTAGAATAAAACCAAAATAATTAAGACAATGATACAAATTTCACTTTATTTACAGCAAGAAGTTTACCACAATAAATAATGCTGGAGAAACTAGATATCAGAATTGAAAAAAAAAATTTACTTTGACTCCATCTCATACCAGACTCCCCAAATATAGTAATAATTATTCAAAGAAAGTAACAGACCTAAATGTTAAACCTAAAACAATAAAGCTACTGACTTGTGTACACAAAGTGAACTTAAACTGGACTTTGATAAGATTAAGAACTGTTCCTCAAAAGACATTTAATAAAGTGAATAGGCAAGCCATGGATGGGGAGAAGATATACATAATACATATATCTGGACTTGAACAAAATAGATACATAGTTCCAACCACTCAGTAATTTTTAAAAATCTAAGTTGAAGGTGGGGAGGCTTCAGCAATAACTGCAGGAGTAACTTCACAATATAAAGTATTTACCTGGTCAATAAAGGTATTAAAATTAAGTGCTCTATATAAATAGTCATCAGAGAAATGTAAATTAAAACAAAGAGATACTGTAACATTTCAAAATGATTAAACATCCAGAAAATTAAGAATACCAAGTGATGGACAAGATGACAGCAACAGAAACTTTCACATATTGTTGATCGAGTATATGTTAGGACAACCACAGTATCTACCAGATCTAAGCATAACCTTACCATGTAATCCAACAATACCTTTCCTCTGTATATCCAAAAGAATGCAAATATCCATAAAAAGACAGAGCATTTTATTAATAATGTTTTTTAAAAACTGGGATACAGCAACAGAAAAATTGATAAATTACAACTTATTCAAATGATAGAATGGCATGGAGCAATTTTTTTTTTTTTTAATTTTATTGTTGTTGTATTACATCCATCCCCTTTTTTCTCCCCTCTGTCCCCCTCACCACCCACCCATTCCCCCCAAAGTCAATCCCACCTGTTGTCCATGTCCATGGTTCCTTTATACTAGGTTCTTGTCTAAGCTGCTCCCCTTCTTTGCCTCTGCCTCCCCTCTCCCCCCAATGGAGCAATTTTTAAAAGTGAATGATAACAAAGTCTCTTCATCTCAGAGTGATGGTATGTGAAAGAAGCCAGCTATAACCAAGTACATATTGCTTGATTTCATTTCTGTAAAGTTTAAGAACAAACAAAAATAATCTATGGTATTAGATGTCAAAATAGATAGTACTGTTGGTGGTCAAGGAGAGGAACTAACTGGGAAGTAATATAAAGGAATCTTTTGATGTAAAAATGTTCCATATATGGATCTGAATGATTGTTATAGTGAATATATATGTATATAAAAATGATTACTGAAATGTGCACTTAGGATTTGTGGACATTGTTACATCATACTGGGTGATGTCTCAATTTAGAATATCAAAAACAACTTGCTAGCCTCAAAAAGAAATACATCACATTTAATGTTTTTAAAATACAAACTGACTATATAAATTTACAAATTTGTTCCCACTTTGGAAATTTGAGATTTCTACATAAAAGATTTTTCTAACTATAAATAGTATTTATGTAAAATGATAATTAAATTTAGAAATCATAATAACAGAATCTAGGACTTCTGTTATACAACATTATAGCCCATCAGAAGGGACAAAGGCAGAAAATAACCTTCCATTTATTAAACAGGTTTCTGGTTCTCAATCCACACCAAGTTAAGAAAAAAAGATATATTTAAATTTCAATATAATTTCTAGTATAATATTGAATCAATTTAATTATTAATTATTAATTCAATACAATAATGTGCATAATATTACCACAAAGGCATTTCTGACAGAAAAAAATGAAAACTTCAGCCCTGGCTGGTGGCACAATGGATAAGGCACTGGCCTGCAAACCCAAAGGTCACTGGTTCAGTTCCCAGCCAGGGCAACATAACCAAGTTGCAAACCAGGTATCCAGCCAGGTCCGTGGTTAGAGGCAGGTGAAAGGCCTGTGAAACCACACACTGATATTTCTCTCCCTCTCTGCCTCTCTCCGTTCCCCTCTCTCTTAAAGTAATAAATAAAATCTTTTAAAAAAAAATGAAAACTTCAGCAGACTTCTCCTCTTCCATCAATGCTTGATTTCAAAAAAAAACATTTTTTTTTTTTGCTAAAACCACATCCCCACAATCATTTTAACACATTAAAATCGATCTGAGTAGAAAATATATTTCTTCATCTCTATACAACTAGCTTCTAGCAGAATGCCGATCATAGTGAGCCACCCAGACTTCTACTTAATTAAAATGAAATAAGAGTCTAGATCAGGCACTTTTCCTTTTAAAATGTCCTAAAATAACCAGATCTCAGAAGATTAAATGAGTCACTAGGCAGAATGTACTTAGCCTGTCCAGGCATCTTGGGACTGCTCTTTCTGGAGCTGGGCTTCTATATCATTCTCTATCCTGACATTCTGGCACTTTGACAAAAGCATACCAGATTTCAAAGGTAGGTTATCAACTTACGCACATTCTCTATTTTGTACTTATTCCAACATATCAGAACAATTTACAATCATCCCAAATGGAAGAAAGGATATGTTTCCAATAGGAATAAATATAATTTTAAAGTCATCAAATTAGAAAACATCTTAAAATGTACCAACCTGAATTTCTATATGACGCGGGTTATCAATAAATTTTTCTATTAGTAGTCTATCATCACCAAAACTAGAAGCAGCTTCTTGAGAAGAAAATCTAAAACCATCCCTGTAAAGGAAAATAGAAAACCAGTTGAATATACAAAATAAATATAGACCTAATATGAAAGAAAAATAATTAAATATTTATTTTGGCTTACTTCTGAACAAAGCTGAGAAAAGCTCATTTAATATACAAATAACTAGGTCAACTTTTGTTGACTTCCATTTACTTAGCACTATGACCTTGAGTGAGTGATTTTACTTACTTGACCCTAGATTTTATATGTAAACAGGCATACTGATACTTATTTCACCAACTGTTAAAACTGAGATTTTAATAAGCCATACCAATCATATAAAGCTCCATTTCTTCAACCTAATATACCTTACTTCCACTAATAAAAAATATAAAAGTGCATAAGCATTAGACTCAAAAGTCAGACAATGCACACAAAAATGTAATGACCTGTCTAACTGCATAGCTGAGGCAGAACTACAGCAAATAGGAGGCTCCTCAAGAACACTTCCTGATATTTCATTTTTATTACTTTTTAAAAGATTTTATTTATTATTTTTAGAGAGGGGGTAAGGGAGAGAGGCAAAGAGGGAGAGAGACATTAATGTATGGTTGCCTTTGACCTGCCTCCAGCTACAGACCTGGCTGGAGACCTGGCTTGCAACCTGGTTATGTGCCCTGGCTGGGGAATCAAACCAGCGACCTTTGGGTTCGGGTTCGCAGGCCAGCGCTTTATCCACTGTGCCACAAGCCAGGGCTCCTGATATTTTAAATGTACATTTAAATGCAATTGTTCCTTATATAACAATATAGATCCTTATCATTTTATCATCTTTAAAATTTGTCAATATTAGTAATTTTTAAAGTACAGTTTTTAAATTAAAATATTAATTTAATTATTGCTTTTTCATTTTATTTCCAAACTATAATTTAAATCATTATTACAATATGCTTAATAAATTCATACACTACGAAATAAGCTTACTCAGTCAGCCTACTAAAAATTCAACCGTGCATACCTAATATTAATTGAGTATATTACTTTCTATTCACTAGTACATTCAAAATACAAAATTTAATTTCTTTAACATGTAATTAATACATTCTTAATCTTTAGATTAACTACCTATATTTAGCATACAACATTAAAATTCTTCCAGCCCTTTTCATTTGCAGACATACAATCTGACAATGTTAGAAGTAACCACTTCATTTGGTTTTGTGCTTGAAAAATTCCACATTGCAAGTAAACACTGGTTAGCAGATGAATTTCAAAATTCCTATTTCTCAGAGTTCTCAGGGAAAAGTAAACAGGTTTTCTTAGTCTTCCATTACTTCCACAACTTAGGGGATGGAGTTTAGATCTCAGAAGACTATAAAACCACAAAGAACCTAAAGCACAATGAATCATTATTTTTAATACCATGTAACCAACATGATTCTTACAAAGAAAAACTATCACACTTCACAGTTTGTTTCTCCTGTGATGACTGAAAAGATTTCATTTTGTATTTAATTGAAGGACACCAAAAGTTTAAAAAGCAAAGTAACCCAAATAATTTAAGCATCAAATTTGAAAGCATCATCAATATATTTTGAAGCTCATGGAAAATTGTATTAAAAACATAATTTGTTACACTCAGTTATACATTTATTCAGTAAATATTTACTAATCATGAAACTATGTGCCTGATGCATATTTAGGTGATGGGAAATTAAAAAATAAAATAGGAACTGCCTTTCCAGCACCTGAAGTCTAGTGGAGTATTCCAAATTTAGACAATTTGCCATTCATGCCATAACATTTCATTTAAATTTAGATAGAAAAGAAAGGTTATTATGAAAAAAATATGAATCTACTTTCAATAACCTTCATGATTATTACCTAAATTATAATAAAATACAGGAAGTACTATTCTTTTTTAAATCTTTCAGATTTTTAATAGGCTGACTGAATAAGCTAATTTCATACTGTATAAATTTATTAAGCATAATTTAATAATAATGATTTAAGCAACCAGCCAGCCTGACTTTAAACATTTCACATAGTTTATGATTCTAATGTCCATTACGTTCTATTTCAAGAGAGCAACCACAGTGATCCTTTTAAAACCTAAGTCACAAAACCTTGATAACTGGTTAATCCGGATGATAAATATAAGTTCATTATGTTCTTTACTTTTATTATATTGAAATTTTTACAATTATTTTTTATTGAATTTACTGGAGTGACTGGTTATAAAATTATATTTAAGTTTCAGATATAAAATTCTATAATACATCATCTGTATGTATTGTATTGTGTGTTAACTACCTGAAGTTAAGTCTCCTTCCATCACCATTGAAATGCTTTATAATTAAAAATATAAACAATATTAGGAATTTGTTGAAGTTCCATGATAGTCACTTCTCTACTCAAAACCCTCCAATTATCCTGATCATCTCACTAAGAATGTTCTACAAGGTCCCACATAATATGCTACCATACACCCAAACCCCCTTGACCCATCATCTCCTCCTACTCCTCCCTCTCTCCACCACCTGGCTACTTTGCTGTTCTTGGATCTCTCAACACGAACATGTGTTGAGGCATCAAGGCCTTGATCCTTTTTTCCTCCTTACTAGAATGTGCCTTCCCAGTGGGGACAATTCTGACACCTTCAGAATGAGAATCCCTCCAACCTTCCCCATGTAGAGACTTTCATCTTTTATTTTTCGTATAGTCCTTATCACCTTCCACAATAGTATATAATTTACTTTGATTTTGTTCATTGTTTATCTCTTTCTTTCAGTACGGGCTTTCTGAACCTTGTTTATGCCATGATCCCTTTTGTAAAATCATGCAGTGTATAACTTTCTCTCAAAATACTGCTTAAAATGATTCAAAATGCAAGAAAGAAAATGTACAGGTTTGCATAGGAAATAAATTATATAGAAATATTGGTATAAAAATACTTTTTTTTTGCATTTTTTAAAATATTTTATTTAATATTTTTTACAGAGTGGGGAAGGGAGAGAGGCAGAGAGAGACAGAGACAGAACTCAATGTATGGTTGCCTTTTTCACCTGCCTCCAGCTATGGACCTGGCTGGAGACCCAGCTTGCAACCTCATTATGTGCCCTGGCTGGGGAATCGAACCTGCAACCTTTGGGTTTGCAAACCGGCTCCTTATCCACTGAGCCACCAGCCAGGGCCTTAAAAATACTTTTTAAAAACAAATTTGGGATATAATATATGTGGTTCTTTACTCATTGATCAGCTCCAAGAAGTCTAATAATCAATATAACCTAGGAATGTCTACAACTGTAATATGATAATACTGTATATGATTTCCTAAATGGTGAAAAGATCCACAAATACTACTACTATTCCAGTTTGTCGCCTAAATTGGAGGAAATGCTAAATTGCAATTAGATGCTAGTGAAAGAAATATATACTATCCACCCTCATCCAAATGCACCAAATACACTAAATTTTGAGTGTATGAATTCAAAAGAACTCCTGATCTAGAATATAAACTGCATTGAAGAATTATTTTGTTTGTTTTTGTTCAATGCTGTATTCTAGAACATTATTAAAACAATTCCAGAACATTATTCTAGAACATTAATCTAGAACATAAACATTCTAGAACATTATTAAAACAATCCAGGTCACACAGTAGGCTCTCAAAAAATACTGCCATCCATGCAATGTATTTATTCTTGCTAAGTAAAGTTAAGATGGAAGAAGAGAATCTGCTGTTACCTCAGTCAATATCTAATATTGAGGCTGAGAGTGAGACTGAGGTTTAAAGACCTGTACTAAATTTGTCATATATCATCACTCCACAATACAAAATAATTTTTTTCTGACACTCAACCAAAGAAACAGTGGGAGACTGAGACAATTTTCTTGCTAATTTTCTTGTTAGCGTTAAAATTATCTGTGTAAGTCTGCAATGTGGTGTCTTCCCATAAGATTTTAAAGGACAATGTAATGCCTCTAGATTTTTTTACCTTACTTGTTCACTTTAGAACCTAAGTACTGGATGACTTGCATAGGAACTATCCAGATTTCTGTCATTAAGAAACTTGGGGCCCTGGCTGGTAGCACAGTGGATAAGGTGCTGGCCTGCAAACCCAGAGGTCACTGGTTCAATTCCCCAATGAGGGCACATAACCAGGTTGCAAGACAGGTCTCCAGCCAGGTCCGTAGCTGGAGCCAGGTGAAGGGTAACCATACATTGATGTTTCTCTGTTTCTCTCCCTCTCTGCCTTTCTCCCTTCCTCTCCTTCTGGAAATAATAAATAAAATATTTAAAAAAGAAAAAAAGAAAAAGAAACTTAGGGAAGTGGGAAGGAAAAGAGAAAGGAAAAGAAAGGGAGAAAGCAGAATTAACTTAGGAGACCAAAATACTTCTGGGTAGCAACAGGGCAGGAAAGGTAACATTAATGACAATTATTCAGCCCTGACCAATGTGGCTCAGTTGGTTGGGCATCCTCCCACAAAGCAAAATGTCGCCAGTTCAATTCTCTGTCAAGGTACATGACTGGGATTGAAGTTTGGTCCCTGGTTAGGGCATGTGCAAGAGGCAACTGATCAATGTTTGTCTCTCACATAAAAATAAAAAAGAAATAAATTTAAAAAAAAACAATAATAATTTGTTGATTTTGTTACTCCCTCACCAAAAATAATGACATAAATCTCTTCTACTACCAAACTGGAAATAAGAATACAAATCTGAAGAGTCCCCCAACACCTACTCATAGTAGGCAGTTTTTCAAAAAATTATTTTCTAGTCACCATGATATCATCAATGCATTATTTTATTTTTTAAATTACTTTTTAAAAAACTCCTGACTGTTGGCTCAGTAGAAAGGCACCCGCCTCTACACCCAAAGGTTACTGGTTCAATTTCCCAGTCAGGGTACATATTCAGGTTACAAGCCAGGTCTCCAGCCAGGTCCATAGCTGGAGGCAGGTGAAAGGCAACCATACATTGATACCTCTCTCCCTCTCTGCCTCTCTCCCTTCCCCTCTCTCTAAAAATAATAAATTAAAAAATCTTTCTCAAAATAAAATTACTTTTAATTTCTGAAATTAATACTAAAAATGTTCTAAATTTACTAGAGTTCACTGAAAAATAACATAATTTCAAATTCAAAAGGAAATATATTTTACACTAAAAAGTATCAAAGTTGTTTGCTATTTTTATAACAAGAAAATAAAAGCAAGTACATACTGAGTAATAAACAAGTGAAATTATAACTACATTTAACTACATGGTTTGAATCATTGACTGCATTCAGAATTTCAAAGCCAAGTGTTAGGAACCTTCACCTAGAAAAACAGAATCAGCCCTAGCTGGTTTGGCTCAGTGGATTGAGTGCCAGCCTATAAACCGAAACATCACTGGTTTGATTCCCAGTCAGGGCATATGCCTGGGTTGTGGGTCAGGTCCCCAGTTGGGGGCATTCAAGAAACAATGTATTTCTCCCTCGCTTTCCCTCTTTCTAAAATCTAAAACTATGTAAAAAAAAAAAAAAGAAAAGAAAAGAAAATAGAATCAGAATTATAATTTTTTAAGATACTGTAAAAACAAAGGGAAAATCCTTTGTTACTGTTTAAAAACGTAAACACCTTTTTATAACAGAGTAAATCATTATCAAAATACACATAAGTATGTTTCTACATAATTTCAAATCTTTTCCCATCTAAAAGAGCAAAAATTTGATAATGGCTGTAATTATTCCATTACGTTCTTGATATCTGTTTACTTGTCAGTAGCTGTAATTTTCTTTTTTTTTTAATTTTATTGTTGTTGTATTACATCCAACCCCTTTTTGCTCCCCTCTGTCCCCATCCCCACCCACCCATTCCCCCCAAAATCAATCCCACCTGTTGTCCATGTCCATTGTTCCTTTATACTAGGTTCTTGTCTAAACTGCTCCGCTTCCTTGCCTCTGCCTCCCCACTCTCCCCAGTAACTGTAATTTTTGTCAAAAGTATATTTTGGACAGTATCTCACCTGGTCTCTTCATCACCCCAAGCAATTCGCATGCCTTTTCCACCACCACCTGCTGAGGCCTTGATCATGACAGGATAGCCTAACAGCAGGGAAGAATTAGACAGAAATGCAGGCTTTGATCATTTGGATGCATGAACATGACAAGTGACCACATGTTCAATAACATAGAAGACAATAACTAGTTTATTTAAAAGTTCCTTTCTTTGCAGTCAGGAAAATAATACCAGTGTAATGATCATACACACACACACACACACACACACACACACACACACATATATATTTTAAAAGTGTGTTCATTAAAAATAAAAGGCTATAAATATAATATTCTCCCCATTAATAAAAACCTAAGAAAACATAAAATATTCAACAATGAATTCCAAAAAATGGGACTATAGTATTAACCAACTAAAGATATATGAAGAAACTTATATAGCATTAAAAAAACACACATTCTCATGATTCCTCCCCAACTGCCATTTGCATGCATAACAAACTAAAATTCCCTTGTTTCAAAAGTAATGACTTATAGGTACTTGAGTATTTTTATCAAAAAAGTCACAAGAAACCCTTGCAGCTTTTACCAGAAAGAACTGACATCATAGTTTTGGGAAAACTAAAGCCCCAAGTATTAAATTATGGGCTGGAACAGAGGTTCCAGGGCTTGCTGACATCAATGGAGAAGCTATTGCCCCAATTCCATTCATTCAACATGGAACGCCTATACTAGTGGGAATTTAAAAATATAAAATAAACCCCAAAACAAGAGACATTTCCAAGTATAGATGCATAAGAGAAAATAAAATTATAAAATTGTTGTTAGCAGGATTTAATATTTCAATTAGTTATTACAAAGTAAAACTTTGACAGCATGAGTCATCTATAATTTATCAAGAAAAGCTGTAAAGTCTTGTTTAGAAGTTTTCTGAAAAACAAGGTACATACACTTGTTCATGATTGTTTCTAAAAAAAGAAGAAGTCAGTAGTGGGCCTTTAAAAAAATTCTTCCTGTTCTGTCAAGCTCCAAGAGCACTGAACTCTCACTGTAGGATCTTAGAGGAAAAGGGAAGAGAGAGGGCCAAAGGTCATACACCTTTGACTTGTAAACCACAAAGCAGCACTCTTAACTTTGACTTAGTTAAAAAGGCACTACTTACTATTGCATAATTAAATCAATTTTTAAAATTCTGATGTTGGTTATGTTTGTATGGGATAGATTTATGTGGGGAAGCACTTCAGAAGAAATGCTAAGTGTAGTGAGACAAAGAAATGTTAACATACTGTTTTCATATTGAGAGCCTTATAATTTGGAAAGAGCGCAAGTACCCAAATAATTCTATCAGTGGGAATTCAGAAGAGAAAGGTAAGATAAAAGGAATTAGGAAAAGATTCTAGAAAGGACCATGTATATATGAGGCTATGAAGGATGAGCAGCATTTCAATAGGATTTGAATATTTGAGGCAGGAAAAGCAGAAAGAAAACAGAGGCAGGAAAAACATGGGACAAAGTTTAAGAACCTGAAACAGTTAAGTTGAAGAATGTATAGAGGATCTGTGGGGTGACAGAGGGGAAAAAAAAAAGTGAAAACATAAATTGGAGGCAAAGAATGCTATATACCTTTGCATGCTACATAGCCTGCAGGAAAGTGACAAGAATTCTATTTGCCTAATTCAGTTCTGTAGCCTCATAATGAATATCACATAAAGGAATTAGATTGAAATTAGTAAAGAAAAATTACTCTGTTTCTGAGCAGTGAGAAAAATGGTATCTATAAATAAGAAACAGGAATGCCTGAAAATTATTCCTCACAACTTAAGGTCTTTTTTTTTAATCAAATGGATCTATACTTATAAAACAACATGTTATCATTCAGCATCAAAAACTACTTTCTTTAAAGATTTTCTTTATTATTTTCAGAGAGGGGATGGGAGAGAGGCAAAGAAGAAGAGAAATATCAGTGTATGGTTGCCTTTCACCTGCTTCCAGCTGCAGACCTGGCTGGAGACCTGGCTTGCAACCTCGTTATGTTCCCTGGCTGGGAATTGAACCAGCGACCTTTGGGTTCACAGGCTGAGCCACCAGCCAGAGCCCAAAAACTACTTATCCATGTAAATAGGAAACCATGACATGTAAGATGTATAACATCTACATCCCACATCTCTACTATTTTCAGCTCCCTCTAAAAATTAGGGAATTTGCAGTTACAATGGAACATTGGTTCTTGAACTTAATTTGGTCCAGAACTTTGTTCCAGAAGCGAATTGCTCAAAAACCAAATCTCCTCTGTCACCTGAGAGATGAGACATGTGACTGATCATACACGTATCAGCATGAAAGGGTTGTCGGGTTAAGAACTGAAGTTTTGTTCGACAACTGAGACATATTTTTTATGAACAACTTGGTTGAGAACCAAATTGTTGGCAGTGGGAGACATTCAAGGACTATGGTTTGACTTTTGATTCCAGCATTAATTTCATGTTATTTACTTGGACTATATAGTGATTTATGAGGTTCAAAATAAGATTGGGAAATTGTTGGTCCCAGGGAACTCAGATGGGGAAACAAAACATAAAATAATTTGTCAACAAGAAATTACTGTATGTTTAAAAAGGGTGAAAATTTGTGACGCAATAAAGCACTATATAATAATGCAATTACAACATGGCCCACTAAAAAGAGGAAATGAAACATTAGACTATGAATAGACATAACCCAGCAGAATTCACTGACAAAAATCTAACAAGCCAAATTTTAAAAATTGGGAAAGGGGAAACTGGGAAAATTTAGTGACATTATAGTCAATAACTCAACCTAATTTTTGAGTTATAATTGAAAATAATATGTGAGGCAAAACCTAAACTAAACTGGAATTATCTTCTGGAGGGTAGATCCCTTGTAGTTCAGGCTTCACCCACTAGGTGAGTGTTCTAGGAACCGATCTGCATCAGTGTAGTACCTGAGAAGCCTTGTGCAGCTTTGTTGATTTTTTTTTTTTTTTGTAAGACTCTTTCAACGCATCTGCCCATTTCATGATGGGTAATTTACGAGTACACCTGCCCACACCATGCTGATTGTTAGCAGTTTTGACCAAAAAACAGTCTGACCTCCATGCATCCCTCTCTACCTACCTGATCTCATCCCAAGTGACTTTTTTGTTTCCCAGGATGAAAAAAATAATGTCATCAAAGGGAACGTTTTGTCCACGTGAAAGAGGTGAAACAAAAATACAGAAGCACTAAAAGGCATCGAAATCAACAAGTTCAAAAATGGTTTTGAGCAGTGGAAAAATGTATATAGGTGTACTGCATCAAATGGAGCATACTTTGAAGGTGACAAGTGTAACATGTAAGAATGAATACATAATTCTTTTATAAATAAATTCCATGGTTTTTTTTTTTGAGCACCCCTTGTAAAGGTAAGGATTTTCTATTCAACTTCTCATGCCTAATAAGTCATTAAATTTCAGATTGTACATATTTTTGTGCTTTCAACATGCTAGGTAAAAATAAAACCTATCCATTTGAAGATTGGGTGGGGAGGATAAGCAGGGGAGGGACTAAGGAAAAAGGAGAAGAAAGGACTCAAACATGGACAACAGTGTGGTGACTGCTGCAGGAAAGGGAGTATAAGGGGACTAAATGGTAACGGAAAAATATAATTAAGTTAAAAATAAATTTTTTAAATAACAAAACAAAATTCTCCAAGGTGGTTTATCAGGAAACACATCTAGTATGAAAAGACTGCTTTGTTTGAAAAATGAACAAAACAAAAACAAAAACTTAAGATCCTAGTGCTGTTTGCAAGTATCTCCTTACCTTTACTGTCCTCTCAATGAATGCCTGCTCCCACTACCTGACCTCACCCAGAGGTTTATGCAATTCTCCCATTAATACTAACACTCCAACTCCAACATGCAGAAAGTCTCCATTCCTTATTTCCTTGTGCATAATGCTTTCAAAAAGGAATCTACTAAGTACTATGTGAGGGAAAAAAAGTTAAATACTTAAGGAAATACAAACACTCAGTACCAAAGTATAAGTTTTCTGTACTCAAGCTTCAAGGCCAGGTTTAAATTCAGGATGAAAGATCTTCTCTGATTTCCTTTCCTCCCAACTATCAACATGTCTTCCTTTTTAACATAAAGCAGCAATCTTCTTCCCATCAAATTTTTATTCATTACCTCAAAAATATTTCCTGAATAGGACAGAATTCAAGGTGGAGGCATAGACAGACATGCTGCATCTCCCTCCACAAACAAAAACAATACATCTACCTCAAAAGTAGAGACAACCAGAAATTCCAGAACATCGAGCTACATGGAAGTCCAACAAACAAAAGACAGAAAGAATACTCATCCAGACAGGTAGGAGGAGTAGAGTCAGGACAGAGAGGTTGTGGCTTGGCAGCATGGCAGCTATGGTGGGACGGGGCTTACCAGTGGAAAGCACAGTCACAGTAAAGACATCTATTCAATGCTCCTGGCACCAGACCAGATGGTGCAACTCACAATTCTAGCAACAGGGGGAAAATAAAGCCAATTTGCTTCTGACTGTGAAAGCCAGTAGGGGTTGAGGTAGAGGAAGAAGCTGCCAGTCTCAGAGCAGAGTCCATTTGTTTAGAGGGCCCCCATGGTCTTGAAACGTCCACAGACCCACCTACTCTATGAACCACAGGCAGAGTGGGTGGGCCAGTGGATATCTCAGACAATAACTAAAGATGAGCTAGTACCATACAGGTGGGTCTGTGGATCTCTCAACAACAGCTAGAGAGGAGCTAGTCCCATACAGGAAGCAGAAGTGACTAAAGAGGGGCATGCCAGGCAAGCAGCATTATTCCCTCTCAGACCCCTTCCCCAGTACAACAACATGGTGAAAAAAGTCACTGCTTACTGACGAACACTTAAGGCTCCACCTCTTACAACATAACAAGTGTGACAGCTCTACCTAAGACAAAGAATCACACAGGAGCCTGTCAAGATAAGAAGAGAAATGTGGCTCAATAAAAGTGAACAAATCAAGGTCCCAGTGCCCACTAAGTAAAAGAAATAGCCAGACTGACAGATACACAGTTTAAAACACTGGTAATAAAGATGCTCAAAGACTTGACAAATGTGGGAAACTCAGAAGGGAAAAAGTTAAGACTAGGCCAAGTAAAATAAAGGAAAATACAAAACCAATGGTGAAGAAGAGGAATACAGGGTTCAACTAAATATTTTGGAATATAAGGAAGAAATAAACGGTCAACCAGCACAAAAAGTGGAAACAAGAATGAAAAAATAAATGAGGTAAGGCTTAGGAAACATCCGAATCACAGAGGTGCCAGAAGAAGAAGAGCAAGAATTTGAAAACTTGCGTGAAAAAATAATGAAGGAAAACTTCCCAAATTTGGTAAAGGAAGTAGACATATAAGTCCAGGAAGCACAAGACAGCCCCAAACAAGCTAGACCCAAAGAAGACCATAGCAAAACACAACAAACAAGTAAAATGTCAAAGGTTAAAGATAAAGAGAGAATCCTAAAAGCAGCAAGAGAAAAGAAAAGAGCTACCTACAAAGGGGTTCCTATAAAACCAGTAGCTAATTTCTCAAAAGAAACTTTGCAGGCAAGAAGCATTCAAAGGGATGAAAAGCAAGGACCTACAACCAAGATTACTGTATCCAGCAGAGCTATCATTTAGAAGGCAAAGGCAGACAAAGTGCTTCCCAGATAAGGTAAAGCTAAAGGAGTTCATCATTACCAAGCCATTGTTATATGAAATGTTAAGAATTTTGAACATTAAAAAGACAACAAACTCACAACTGTCAACAAAAGAACCTAAAAAAATAAAACGGAAAAAAAGGAAATAAAGGGACAAATAAATAAATGGGACTACATCAAACTGTAAAATTTCTACTCAGCTAAAGAAAACATCAGCAAAATGAAAAGGGAATCAACTATATGGGAAATAATATTTGCCAGTGATACCTCAGACAAGGATTTGAGCTCTAAAATATATAAAGAACTCATACAATTCAATACCAGGGAGACAGGTAGCCCAATTACAAAATGGGCAAAGGATCTGAACAGACATACAAAGGGCCCATAGGCATATGAAAGAATGCTCAACATCACTAGCCATCAGAGAGACACAAATTAAAACCACAATGAGATGCCACCTC
The DNA here is from genome assembly GCA_004026585.1 of Noctilio leporinus. Taxonomy (NCBI): domain Eukaryota; kingdom Metazoa; phylum Chordata; class Mammalia; order Chiroptera; family Noctilionidae; genus Noctilio; species Noctilio leporinus. Next base: position 44,467 of record PVIW01010047.1, read on the forward strand.
ACAACTGTCGGAATGGCCATCATTAACAAATCAACAATCAACAAGTGTTGGCAAGGATGTAGGTGGGGGAAGGGAACCCTGATGCGCTGTTGGTAGAAATGCAGACTGGTGCAGCCAGTATGTAACTATGGAAAACAGTGGAATTTCCTCAAAAAAATAAAAATGGAACTGCCTTTTGACCCAGCAATTCCACTGCTAGGATTATACCTAAAGAACCCTGAAATACCAATTCAGAAGAACCTATGCACTCCTATGTTCATAGCAGTGCTATTTACAATAGCCAAATGCTGGAAACAGCCTAAATGCCCATCAGTGGATGAATGGATCCAAAAACTTTAGTACATTTACACAATGCAACACTACACAGCAGAAAGAAAGAAGGAACTCCTACCTTTTGTATCAACATGGATAGAACTGGAGAGAATTATGCTTAGTGAAATAAGCCAGTCAGTGACAAATATCATATGATCTCACCTATTACAGAAGACTAATGAACAAAAAAACAAACAAGCAAAGTAGAACCAGAGACATGGAAACATGGAACAGACTTTCAGTGTGCAGAGGGGAGAGGGGAGGGAGAGAAAGAAGCAACGACGGGGAACAATTTAGCCAAGGAACTAGTATAAATGCTCATGGATATGGACAACATGTGGTATTGACTGTGGGACAGGGGGTAGGGTGGGTGGGTCAGGGGAGAGCAGAGAGGGGATAATAGAATAAATATAATACAACAATAATAAAATTTTTTAATTTAAAAATAAAAACGAAAACAAAAACCAACCAAGCAACAAGAATAGGACCAGAAACATAGGTATGGGGATCATTGGGAGTGTTATCAGGTGGGAGGGAGAAGTGAGTATATTTGCTGAATAAATACTATTTACCAAACACTTATCTGGCCCTGGAAGATGAGGAACAAATTCTGAAAGTTAATATGCTCTCATGGCACTCTGTAAGTACTGAAGAGATATATATATGACTATTCATACACCTAAATATAGTACATATATATTGTACATGTACATATTTTAATATATACATGTAAGGTAGTAGTAATAAGTGTTATGATTTTTTTTAAAAAGGAATGTAATTGAGAATGATTAGGATTACTTCTTACTCTGAGACCTGAATGATATGTTAGAGCCAGGCCTCTGAAAAATCAATGAAGGCAGAATACTCCTGCCAGAAGGAACAAGTTAGGCAAGCTATATAGGACAGGGTAGTCAGTGAGTGACCCAATGCAATGTTTTTGAAAATCATTTTGGCTGGTCTACAAGGTATGAATTATGAAAGGGCAAAGGTGGGAAGAAGGAGACTGATTAGGAAGTGTTTGCAGTGGTTCAGGAAAGAGAGAGCTGTGGCCTGAACTTGGCTGGAAGAAATAGAGCTAAGATAGATGAAGTTTGCTTTAGAGGTAGAGTCAGCATGGTTCTGACAATTTGGATACAGACAATAAGAGAACAAAGGAAGCATCTAGGAGTTTAGATGCTTTCCTGTTTATTTACAGATTCCAAGTCTAGGGAACAATTTTTTTTTCAAACCAACTTGTAGCACAATGTTGAGCTACAGAAGACACAATAAATATCTCCCATAACCTTTCTCTCCAAATGAAATCTGCCCCTATACATGGAGACATAACCTGATAACTTTAAGGCTAATGAAATGACACCTTAATGATGCAATAGTCATAAGGGTCACAAACTAAAGAATTTTATGTAGCCCTGGCTGTGGCTCAGTGGATAGGTGCCAGCCTGCAAACCCAAAGGTCTCAGGTTTGATTCCCAGCCAGGGCACATAACCAGGTTGCACGCCAGGTCTCCAGCCAGGTCTGTAGCTGGAGGCAGGTGAAAGGTAACCATACATTGATGTTTCTCTCTCTTTCTTCCTCCTTCCCTACCCTTCTCTCTAAAAATAATGAATTAAAAAAAAAAAAGAATTTTATGTAGTTTTTTTCTCATATCACTTCATGAATTAAAATTTCATAGAATATAATGACTGATAGAGAAGGAAAAGTAAGAAGATGGGTAAAGTGAAATATTTCTTGCAAGATGTTCTATTTCTAATTTGGTAATGCTAATCAAAAATTTCTCAAGAGTTAAAAAAAGGTGTGATTTTTTTTTCTTGATCTTTCAAAAAGGAGTGGGGAACACTTATAATCAATAATTACAAGGTCTTTATTTTCTTTTTTGTTGTTATTATTTCTGAAAGAAAGGTTAAAAAGAAAATAAAAGCTATTTCAGAGGACAGTCCTCTAGGACAGAAACAGCTCTGATAATTCAGGAACCTCAGAAAACAAAAGAATCAAAAAGAAAAAAATAAAAATACAAAACAGGAAGAAAATCCCCAGATGAAAGTTGTGGATAATAATTATGGAGAAATCTAAAAATGGAACTGCCTTTTGATCCAGCAATTCCACTACTTGGACTATACCCAAAGAATCCTGAGATACCAATTCATAAAAACCTATGCACACCTATGTTCATAGCGGCACTATTTACAATAGCCAGGTGCTGGAAACAGCCTAAGTGCCCATCAGTGGATGAATGGATCAAAAAACTTTGGTACATTTACACAATGGAATTCTATATGGCAGAAAGAAAGAAGGAACTTGTACCCTTTGCAACAACATGGATGGAACTGGAGAGTATTATGCTTAGTGAAATAAGCCAGTCAGTGAAGGACAGGTATCATATGATCTCACCCATTAC
>PVIW01010048.1:0-30134 GCA_004026585.1 Noctilio leporinus
AACAATAAAATTAAAAAAAAAAAAAAAATGAAACTGCTAGAGCCCCGAGCAGTTTATTTTAAAGAATACACACATGCCCTCGATAGTGTGGCTTCATGAACTGAGTGCTGGCCTGTGAACCAAACATTCAGTGGTTTGAGTCCCAGTCAGGTAACATGTTTAGGTTGTGGGCCAGGTACCCATTAAGGGGTGCAGGAAAAGCAACCACACATTTTTGTTTCTTTTCCTCTACTCCTCTCTCCCTTCCCACCTCTCTAAAATTAAATACAATCTTTTTAAAAAATTTTATTGTTGTTGTATTACATCCATCCCCTTATTAAATGCAATCTTAAAGGTAAAGAACCTACACATAAACACAACTACACAGACTCACTCCCTTTGAGTTGCAGCATCAGGGTAGCAGCTGGCATTGCTGGAGGGAAGGTGGGTGCGGGTGTAGGGGGTAAAGGGAAATAAACTGGGGCAACTATAACAGCATAATCAATAAAATATACTTAAAATAGTTTTTTAATTCTAGGTATTTAATTTTTTGATGCAATTGTAAAAAGGATTGTTTTCTTAGTTTCTCTTTGATAGTTCAATGTCATTGAAAATGCAACCAATTTCTCGATATGTATTTTGTATCCTGCTACTTTACTAAATTTATCAGTTCTAGTAGTTTTTTAGTGGAATCTTTATGGTTCTCTATATACAGTACCATGTCATCTGCAAATAATTACAGATTTATGTATTCTTTTCCAATTTGGATGCCTTTTCTTTTCTTCTTCCTGTTTGATTACTCTGGCTAAGACTTCCAGTGCTCTGTTGAATAAAAGCAGTGAATGTAGACATCCCTGTGTTATTTTTAATCTTAAGGGAAATTCTTTTAGATTTTGCCTGTTAACAATGACACTGGCTGTGGGTTGTCATACATAGCCTTTTTTATGTTGAGATGTGTTCCCTCCATTGCTACTTTGTTGAGAATCTTTATCATAAATGGGTGCTGGATCTTGTAAAAAGATATTTCTGTATCTATAGATATGATCATAAAATTTTTATTCTTCATTTTATGTGGTGTTTCATATTAATTGATTTGGGAATGCTATACCAATCTTGCATCCCAGGAGTAAATCCCACTTGATCATGATGTATGCTTTTTTAATGTATTGCTGGATCCAGCTTGCTAATATTTTGTTGAGGATTAGATCTATGTTTTTCAGGGATATTGACCTGTAGTTTTTTCCTTTGTGGTGTTTTTATCTAGTTTTATAATTAGGTAAAGCTGGCTTCATAGTAATGAGAGTGGGAGTCTTTCTGTTGACTTTTTTAGAATAGTTTGAGGATAGTTGTTAGTTCTTCATTGAATGTTTGGTACAATTCACCTGTTAAGCCATTCACTTAGGAATTTTGTTTGTTGGAAGGCTTTTGGTTACTGCTTCAACTTCACTAGTTGTAATCAGCATTTTTGGATTTTCTGTTTCTTTTTTATTCAATTTTGGGAGATTGTATGTTTTAAAATGTATTTTGTCTGGTGTATGTTTTGCTACCCAGCTTTTTAAAATTTGCATTTGCATGAAGTATAAGACTATCTCTTGGTCTTTAGTGTTTGGAATTTGGAATTTCAATTATGATGTGTTTATTTTAATATATCCTCGCCCAAGGACATTGGTTGATTGTCTTGAGGGAGAAAGGAATGGAGAGAGGGAGGGAAGGAAGGAGGGAGAGAGAGAAAGAGAAAGAGAACGAGAGAGAAAGAGAGAGAGAGAGAGAGAGAGAGAGAGAGAGAGAGAGAGAAAGAGAGAGAGAGAGAATGAGAGAGAGAGAGAGAGAGAATGAGAGAGAAAGAGAGAGTTGAGCCACATTGGCCAGGGCATGGTGTGTCTTGGTACAGGCTTTTTGGCATTCATCTTTCTTGGGACTTTCTGTGCTTCTGAAACTTACATGTCTGTTTCTTTTACCAGCTAGGGAAGTTTTTAGTCACTATTTCTTCAAATGTTCAAATGTTTCTCAATTTGTGGCTCTTTCTCTTATTCTCATACCCATATGATGTGGATGTTGTTTCACTTTGTGTTGTCCCAAAGGTTTCTTAAACTGGTCCCATTTAAAATTTTGCTTTTTGATCCTCTGATAGGGTGTTTTCTGCTACCTTGTCTTCTGAATCATTGATTTGATTCAGATTTGAAGATTTAGTGCTTAACCTAACCTACTGTTTATTCCTTTTAGTGTATTCTTCATTTTAGATGTTGTAGTCTTTATTTCTGACTGGTTCTTTTAAAATTATTTCTGTTTTTTTATGCTGTTAAATTTTTAACTAAATTCTTTTAGCAAGCTTATGATCATTGCTTTCAACTCTGTATCTGGCAGATTGTTTGACTTTATTTCATAAAGTTCTTTTTCTGGAGAATTGTTTTGTTTGTTCATTTGGGACATGTTTCTTTGTCTTGCCACTTTGGCTGCCTCTCTGTTTCTGTTTATTAGGTAAGCCTACTATGTCTCCCAGTCTTGGTAGCATGGCCTTAGTAGGTGTCCTGTGGGACCCAGTGACACATTCTTCTTGATCACCTGAGTTGGTGCTCCAGGAACAGTTTATTTTATTTTATTTTATTTTATTTTATTTTATTTTATTTTATTTATTGTTTCCAGAGCGAGGGGAAGGGGGAGAGGCAGAGAGGGAGAGAAGCATCAGTGCATCATTACCTTTCACCTGCCTCCAACTACAGACCTGGCTGGAGACCTGGCTTGGCAACTTGGCTATGTGCCCTGGCTAGGAATTGGACCAGCGATCTTTGGTTTTGCAGACCAGCATCTATCCACTGTGCCACCAGCCAGGGCCTCAGGAACATTCTTTGTGTGTATTATATGAGCCCTGTTGTTGTAGTTGAGTCTTTATTATTCATGGCCTGTCCATGTATGGGGTCAAACCTTAGGCTGGCTGACTATGAGGACCAACCCTAATTACAGTGTACAAGCTGCTGTTCAGGTGCTGATGGCATGAAGTAGGGTTCACCTCAGCAGGATCTGATGCCTGTTGAGATCACCCTTTGGATGTGCCACTTGTAGAGCTAGTTAGATACTGTTTTTATGTTCCCTGAAGTTTGCCACTCATGTAAGTACTGGGGCCTCTCACAAGGGACTGTCATATAGGTTAATGTCAGACACTGCCTATGACTGGCCCTGCACACCCATTTAGAGCTAAAAAGCAGTACACAATTTGTGGCTGCCTATGCTGGGCCTGGTTGGCTGTGCACCAAGGCTGGCTTCCATGAGCACTAAGACTGGAAGTATGTCATAAAAAGACCAAAGGCAACCCAAGATCCACCCCTACCTGTCTTCACCTGCTGTCTCTCTGTCAGGCTTAGTCATCAAAAGAGTCTTTGGTAGTACCTGAGATGTTGTGTGAGATGTTGTGAGGTAGGGTCTCAGTGAACAACCAGTTTTGGGAGGACATTTACCAGATTGATACAGATTGAAACTTGGTGCCAGTGCTGCTTGGTGAGGCCAATCAGAAATTTCCCATCATCTACCAAGGCCACATGTCACCTGCTGGTGCCTGCAGGTTTTTGTAATGGGTTAGGGTCCCAGAGAATCATCAGAGGAAGTTCAGCAAAGTTTTTCAGGCCTAAACAAATGAATATTTGAACATATAAAAAGTGAGCTTTGCACCATTCAGGCTTGCAAGGGCGAAATGGCCCCTGTCCTATATCCACACAACTGTCTCATATTCTTCCTGGACCTTTTTGAGAGCCCAAAATATCCAGCTCAAGAGGGACAAACACTGGGAGTTAGGAAGGTGGAGACAGTAGATCTCCTATGAGGGGGTCAGGCTAGCCAGGCTCTCAGCAAGGTGGAAAAATAGCCCCCACATCAGAGCCAAACCATTCAGTTTCTGACACCCCTGAGTCTGCCCAGACCTATACACCTTGGGCCTAGGCAGCTGACTCCTCCAGAGGGTGTGAACTTCACAGGGAAGAACACAGAAAGTTGGGAATGTGGGGCTATGTGCATTCCCTTAGGCTGATGCTGTATGGTGAGGAGTGCTTAACCCTAGAAAAATGGTGTTTGTGCTGTGGGAGAGGGAGTCAGCACAGGGATCCTGATGCCTATCCCTTCACCCTATCCCTATCACTGGGAGCCACACAACCTAGTCTTACCTCACTAGTCCATTCCAATCTGCCCTCTATCTGCAGGAGCCCAGGGTGAGTGGCTGTGAATGAGATGTTGTATGCAAACTCTTTAAGAAGGCCTCTGGGTTTCTAGCAGATTCCCATCTCTCCCTCACAGATATAATACCCACAATTTTTCATGGCCAGATGTTATGTGGTCACTTCTTCCTAGCTCTGGTACTCTGAGCATTAGGGTCTGGCATGGGATTGAGAACTCCATGCACCTTAGAACCTTTGCAACTAAGATAACCTGGATTCTAAATTGCCATATAAGGGTGAAGGGTCAGACCTCTTCACATTTCCACCTTTTCTATCACCTTCAATTTGGCTTATTCTGTAAACTCTTTGTTATTAAGACTTCTGTTCAGTTAGTTTTCAGCTGATAGTTCAAGCTGATTGTTCTATATTTTAGTTGACATTTCAATTTGGTCATGGGAGGAGGTGAGTGTAATTTCCAACTACTCTGCCACCACCTTTTATCTCTATGGATCAGGCTTTTGGTGCTATATTCAAAAATGCTGTGTTATCTAAATTTAATTTAATTGTTGTATTCCATTCATCCCGTTTCTGCTCCCTTCTCTCCCCTTTCCCACTCACCCATTTCCCCCCAAGTCAATCCAACTTGTCCATGTTCATGGTTCTTCCATGCTAGTTCCTTGACTAAACTGCTCCCATTCTTGGCCTCCTTCTCACCCCTCACCCCTTCCCCTCCCCTCTGCCCACTGAAGATGTATTCATTGTATTCATGTATTTGGTTATATTTTGCTTATTTGTTTGTCTTGTTCATTAGTGTCCTGTATTGGGTGAGATCATATGATATTTGTCTTTCACTGACTGGCTTATTTCAATAAGTATAATACTCTCCAGTTCCATCCATGTTGTTACAAAGGTTAGGAGTTCCTTCTTTCTTTTTGCTGTGTAGTATTTCATTGTGTAAATGTACCAAAGTTTTTTGACCCATTCATCCACTGATGGGCACTTAGGCTGTTTCCAGCACTTGGATATTGTAAATAGCACTGCTACGAACGTAGGGATACATAGCTTCTTAAGAATTGGTGTTTCAAGGTTCTTTGAGTATAATCCTAGTAGTGGAAATGCTGGATCAAAAGGCAGTTCCATTTTTAATTTTTTAAGGAAATTCCATACTGTTTTCCATAGTGGCTGCACCAGCCTGCATTCCCACCAACAGTGCACCAGGGTTCCCTTTTCCCATATCCTTGCCAGCACTTGTTGTTTGTTGATTTGTTGATGATGGCCATTCTGACAGCTGTAAGGTAGTATCTTATTGTGGTTTTAATTTGCATCTCTCTGATGGCTAGTAATGTTGAACATTCTTTTATATGCCTTTGTGCTCTTCGTATGTCTCCCTCAGTGAGTTTTCTGTTCAAGACCTTTGCCCAATTTTTAATTGGGCTCTCTGTCTCCCTGGTGTTGAGTCACATTAGTTCTTTCTTTATTTTGGACAACAAACCCTTGTCTGAAGTATCATTGGCAAATATGTTTGTCCATAGAGTTGGTTCCCTTTGAATTTTGCTGGTGTTTTCTTTAGCTGAACAGAAACTTTTCAGTTTGATATAGTCCCATTTGTTTATTTGTTTTTTTATTTCCTTTGCCCTTGGAGAAGTGTCAGTAAACATATGTCTGTGTAGGATATCTAAAATTTTACTGCCTATATTTTCCTCGAGGACCTTTATGGTGGCACTGCTTATGTTTAAGTCCTTTATCCATCTTGAGTTTATTCTAATGTATGGTGCAAGTTGGTGGTCTAGTTTTATCTTTTTGCATATCACTGTCCAGTTCTCCCAACACCACTTGTTGAAGAGACTGTTTTGACTCCATTTTCTGTTCCTTCCCCCTTTGTCGAATCTTAACTGACCATAGAGTCCTGGGTTTATTTCTGAGCTCTCTGTTCTGTTCCATTGATATATGTCTATTGTTATGCCAGTACCAGACTGTTTTGATGACAGTAGCCTTGTAATATAGTTTCATGTCTGGTATTGTTATTCCTCCTGCCTTGTTCTTCTTTCTCAAGATTGCTGTGGCTATTATTGGGGTTTTTTGGCTCCATATAAATTTTTGAACAATTTGTTCTATCTCTGTCATTGGTATTGTATTGGGGTTGCATTGAATCTATAGATTGATTTGGGTAGTATCAACATTTAAAATTTTTTTTTTATTATTATTTTTCAGAGAGGGGAAGGGAGAGAGGCAGACAGGAAGACAGACATCAATGTATGTTTGCCCTTCACCTGCCTCCAGCTACGGACCAGGCTGGAGACCTGGCCTGCACCCTGGCTATGTTGCCCTGGCTGGAAATCGAAACAGTGACCTTGGGTTTGAAGGTTGGCAACTTATACACAGTGCCACCAGCCAGGGCTTTCGGTAGTATGGACATTTTAATGATGTTAATTCTTCCCATCCATGAACATGGTATATGGTTCCATTTATTTATATCTTTCTTAATTTCTTTCTTCAATGTTCTATAGTTTTCTGAGTACAGGTGTTTTACCCCCTTTGTTAAGTTTACTCCTAGGTACTTTATTTTTCTTGTTGCTCTGGTATATTTGTTTTTTAGCTTCTATCTCTGATGTTTCATTATTGGTATAAAAAAGTGCTTTTTGTTTTTGAATATTGACTTTATAACCAGCTATTTTGCTAAATTTGCTTAGTAGGTTGAGTAGATTTTTGGTGAAGCCTATTGGGTTGTGTATGTACACTATCATATTATCTGCAAATAATGACAATTTGACTTCCTCTTTTCCAATTTGGATACTTTGATTCCTTTTTCTTCTCTGATAGCTATGGATAGAACTTCTAAGATGATGTTGAACAGAAGTGGAGAAAGTGGACATCCCTGTCTCATTCCTGATTTTAGGGGGAACACTTTTAGTTTTTGCCCATTGAGTATGATGTTGGCTTCAGGTTTCTCATATATAGCCTTTATGATGTTGAGGTATGCTCCCTCTATTCCCATTTTGCTGAGGGTTTTTATCATAAATTGTTGCTATACTTTATCAAATGCTTGTTCAGGATCTATTGATATGACTATATGGTTTTTGTCTTTCAATTTTTGATGTGGTATATTACATTAATTGACTTGTGAATGTTGTACTATTCTTGCATCCCTGGGATGAAACCCACTTGATCATGGTGTATGATCTTTTGAATGTACTGCTGGATTCAGTTGGCCAATATTTTGTTGAGAATCTTAGCATCTATGTTCATCAGAAATATTGGCCTATAATTTTCTTTCTCAGTTGTGCCTTTACCTGGTTTTGGGATTAGAATAATATTGGCCTCATAGAAAGAGTTTGGGAGTCTTGCCTCTTCTTGGAATTTTTCAAATAGGTTGAGAAAGATAGGAGTTAGTTCTTCTCTAAATGTTTTGTAGAATTCACCTGTGTAGCCATCTGGTCCCAGGCTCTTATGCTTTGGGAGATTTTTGATTACTTCTTTAATTTCACTAGTTGTTATTGGTCTATTCAGGATTTCTGCTTCTTCTGGATTCAGATTATACATTTCCAGAAATGTGTCCATTTCATCCAGCTTTTCCTATTTTTTGTCATATAGTTGTTTGTAGTAATTTCTTATAATCCTTTGTATTTCTGAAGTATCAGTTGTGATTTCTCCTCTGTCATTTCACATTCTGTTTATTTGGATCCTTTCTCTCTTTTTCTTGATGAGTCTGGATAAAGGCTTGTCAATTTTGTTTATTTTTTCAAAGAACCAGCTTCTAGACTTGTTGATTCTTTGAATTGTAGTTTGATTCTCTTTGATATTTAATTCTACTCTGATCTTGATGATTTCCTTCCCTCTACTTGCTCTGGGCTTTGTTTGTTGTTGCTTCTCTAGTTCTTGAAGCTTTATGGTAGGTTGTTTGTACAAGCTTCTTCTGACCATTTTAGATAGGCCTGTATTGCTATGATTTTCCCTATAAGGAATGCCTTTGCTGTGTCCCATAGGTTTTGGGCTGTTGTATATTCATTGTCATGTGTTTCCAGGAACTTTTTGATTTCATTTTTATCTCATTGTTAACCCATTCATTACTTAAAAGCAGGTTATTCAGTCCCCATGAGTTAGAGTGTTTTTAGTTTTTTCCCTTGAGGTTGGTTTCTAGTTTCAAGCCATTGTGATCGGAGAAGATGCTTAGTATGATTTCAATTTTCCTATATTTGTGGAGGCTTGTCTTGTGACCTATTGTGTGATTTATTGTAGAGAATGTTCCATGTGCATTTGAAAAGAATGTGTATTTTGCTTCTTTGGGGTAAAAGGTTCTGTATATATCAGTTAGGTCCATTTCCTTTAGAGTGTTGTTCAATGCCACAACATTCTTAGTGATTTTTTGTTCAGAGGATCTGTCCATTGTTGATAGTGGGGTATTAAAATCCCCTAGTATTAGTGTGTTGCTGTCTATATCCTTCTTGAAGTCCTCCAAGATTTTCCTTACATATCTGGGAGCTCCTATGTTGGGTGCATATATGTTTATCAGAGTTATATCTTCTTGATGGATTGTTATCTTAAGTATTATGAAATGCCCTTCTTTATCTCTTTTTATGGCCTTCATTGTAAAATCTATTTTGTCTGAAATAAGTATTGCTACCAGCCTTTTTTTCATGTCCATTTGCTTGATATATATTTTTCCACCCCTTCACTCTCTATCTGTGTCGATCTTTTGTTTTGAGGTGGGTCTCTTGAAGATAGCATATATGTGGGTCATGTTTTTTTATGCATTCAGCTACCCTATATCTTTTGATTGGTGCATTTCATCCAGTTACATTTAAGGATATTATTGATTGATACTTATTTATCCATTTTCCCAGTTTGTACCTGTGTTCCTCTCTGTGTCTCTCTGGTTCTTCATTTCTTTCTCAAAGCAGACCCTTTAGCATTTCTTGTAATGCTGGTTTGGCAGAGATATATACTTTTATTCCTCTTTTGGCTGGGGGAATGCCTTATTTCTTTTTCCATTTTGAATGAGAACCTTGCTGGGTAGAGTATTCTTGATTGCAATCCTTCGTTTCCCATTACTTGTAATACTTTTTTGACATTCCCTTTGAGCTTGTATTGTTTCTGTTGAATAATCATTTGATAACCTTATTGGAACCCCCTTATATGTTATTTGCTGTTTCTCTCTTGATGCTTTTAGGATTCTCTCTTTGTCTTTGAAATTTGCCATTTTAATTATATTGTGTCTTGCAGTGAGTCTGTTTGGGTACATCTTCACTAGCAACTTCTGTGCTTTCTGAACTTGAGTAACATTTTTACTCATCATGTTAGGGAAATTTGCTATCATTACTTTTTTGAATAGGTTTTCCATTCCTTGTTTCTCTTCTCCTTCTGGTTTCCCTATAATATGCATATTATTGCATTTCATGTTGTCCTGCAGCTCTCATAACCTCTTCATTCTTGTTCAGCCATTTTTTCATTCTCTTGCACTGTCATGGAATATTTTTCTATGTTGTCTTCCAGCTCACTGATCTGTTCATCTGCTTCCTCTAGCCTACTATTGATTCTTTCTACTATATTCTTCAATTCAGAAATTATATTCTTCATTTCCTCCTGGCTCTTATTGTTATTTTCTAAGTCCTTTTTAATGCTGGTGTAGCTCACAGTAAGTTCCTTGTAGCTTTCCTGGAGTTCTTTATAGTTCTCCTGGAGTTGTTTATAATTTTCTTTGAGCTGGCCGAGCTCATTGAACTTCTCTATCATCATTATTTTGAATTCCGTATCTGAAAGGTTGTGTGCCTCTGTTTTATTTCATGATCTATCTGGGGATTCCTCCTTTCCTTTTTCTGATGGACTGATTCTTTTTTCCCCCAATTTGGGTGTTTGTTTTTCCTTGTTTTTGTCTTGGATTAATCTGCTTTGTTTTCTTGCCTTCATGGAACATCCTTCTGTGTTAGGAGATTTGTGGAGTTCAGTGTTACAGTCCCCTAGATTTCCTCAACTTGTTGCTTTTGAGGTGTCCTTTATGTCATTAATTTGGGCTGTCTGGTTGTATTTTGAATTTGTTGTATATGTTGCTCCTTTCCCTCCAGTTGGCTGATTGAAAGATACTCCTTCTAGCCCATCTCATACACTGTTTTTGGGCTGCTCCTAAAACAGAACCTCCAGCCCAGGCAAAATAACCACACCTTCAGAGATATCTTTCTCCTTTAATCCCCCTTTTTATTGCCTGTGTACCTAGCTATATACCCATACCCTCCAAGGTAAACCCCACTTTTATTCACACCCTCAGCAACAACTGAGCCAGTCTTAATAGGGATGTAGATATGATAAGACTATTATATGAGGGGAAAATTACTAAGTTGACTAAAGTATAGATATAGTATAGGGTAAAAAGGAGTAGCAAAGATAGTGGGGATATGAGAGAGGAAGGCAACTTACTTCTGTAGAAATGAGGAGGGGGAAATTCAGAATGCCTCAAGTGCAAGTGAACAGTATAAGCCTATATACATATTTGCTGCATCTACCTCCCTCTCCACCCTTAATGAACCCTGATTGGTCCAGGTGGAGCCAGGACCCATGTGCTTTTAGCAGAAAAAGAGAATGCGTAGTTCCTAGTAGTGCACTCACACACACCAAAAAAAAAAAAAAGAAAGAAAGAAAGAAAGAAAGAAAAGAAGAAAGAAAGAAAGAAAGAAAAAAGAAAGGGTTTAAGTGGCTGGGGAGGGGAGGACTACTTAGATTGAGGACTGGGAATGAGTTGTAGCAGGGGAGTGAGTAGACTTTAAAACAATAGTAGGAGGAGGGCCTTGGGTAGTTAGGTGAATTGAGATAAGGGATAAGTATAAAATATGGGAGTTGGGATACACTATTATATAAACAGTACTTACTTAAAATGCACTAATTGTGAGGCTTGGAAGTAACTTTTGAAAAGGATATTTTAGGGATTAATAGTTCATGTAGCTCTCAGTGTAACTCAGGTGCTTGAGATTAGCAGAGATCCATTTCCTGAGCCTGCCTCTTTTTCTTGATCAAGCCTCTTCAGTCTACAGTCAAGCTATGTGGTCTTGGAGTGGCAGGGCCTATGGCTGTCACAGTCAGGGCTGATTCTGAGTCCCAGCCCCCAGGTAGGCTGAGCCTCCAATAGCCTAGTGGGGTCTTACACTGCTGCTGGTGTTTTGGGGCCCTCCCTTCTCTCACTGGTTCTATGTGAAGACCTGCAGGGTGCTTATGTGGTGTAGATGTTTGCTTCTCCCCCTCCTGCTCCTCAAGGATGTTTCTGCCTGTGAAGGGCACCTGGCTTCAATGGGGGTGGTGAGGTGGGGGTGGCCTGCAACTTCATTTGCTCCTATGATGGCTGGCCCTCCCCTTGCAGCTCTTGAAGGAGGTAGCCCCTATCTGCAATGAGCGCCTGGTTCCCCCAGGGTCCCACTGGTCATTTGCTGGTGATGGCTGGCCCTCCATGCAGTCCAGCTCTTTGAGGAGGTTTTCATCACCACCTCTGCATGCATGCCTGGCTCCCAATGGGGCCCACAGTGCAGTCTGCTGGAGAAGGCTCCCCCTCCCCCTCCAGCTCTTCAAGGTTTTTGTTGCCTTCAATGGGTGCACCAGCTACATTAGCAGTAAGTTCCTGGCGTGCAGTTTTGTGTTTTTGTGGGAGCCTGTGCAATGGTGTGGATGTGCGGGTTTGAGCCTCCCTTCTTGCTGGGGCTCAGAGCCACCCTCTCCCTGGGTGATGCAGCAGCACACTTTTTGGCCCTCTAGCTGCCCCTGCAGGTACACTTGCCTGCTCCTACTCCTCGTGGGTTTCTCCTCTGCCTCTGACCCTGGGAGGCACTTCCTCTCTCTCAGCCTCCAGAGCATGGCTCGCACACAGTCCTTCCCCTGCAGTTCAATTCCTCATTCCCTCAGGAGTTTGCACTCACTGTCCACACTTCACTGCTCAGATTTCTAATCACTGGGGAGCCTGAAGTTGTCTTCAGTTATAGCTGCCCTTCTGGGCAGAGCTGCCACTGCCCAGAGCTGACATCTGCCCACCGGCAGGTTTAGAACTGTCTCACCTACTCTCCTGTAGGTCTCTGCAGCCTCTGGGCTATGCTCCCCTGAGTCCAGATGCTTACCGCTCCAATTTGAAGGGACCTTCAGACGTCTCGTGCTCCCTATCCTATCCTCCAGCTGCTCTGGCACTCGAGAAGGCCATCAGCACTGCTCTCTACTCTGTCACCATCTTTCTATCTTTGTTTTGTTCATTAGGTTTCTCTTATAGGTGAGATCATACAGTATTTGAATTTTGCTTTCTGGCTTATTTCACTTAGTGTAATGCTCTCCAGTTCCATCCATGCCACCATGAAGGTAGGAACTCCTTCTTTCTTGCTGCTGCATAGTATTCCATTGTGTAAATGTACCACAGTTTTTTTGATCCACTCATTTACTGATGATCACTTAGGCTGTTTCCAGCACTTAGCTTTTGTAAATAACACTGCTATGAACATAGGGATGTCTACTTTAGGGAGTCATTCAGATACTACCTACCCATTTAGTTTGCTCACTCTTTCTTGCTTAATGATATTCCTCTTATCTTTTCTATTTTTCTCAGTTTTACACTGCCCCTCAACTTCTACTGCTTTACTAAGACTCCCTTGCATGACCACTCATTTTAAATAGATTTCTCCTTTGGACTTAATTTCACTATTTTCTCTTTCAAAATCCATGACTAAGGAACTCAGGAACATCTCCCATTTCCCATTCTTGTCTTGTGGAACTAATTTACTAGACTGCTCTCCTTCCCAGCCTCTACATTATGGATTAAGTATCAGACAATATTTAGAGGTCAACATTTTTTGTTGGCAGATATACAGGACTACATGCTTATGTAGCTGCTACTAGGATGAAGCTGTGGCCACCATGCTGGCACATGTCCAACCTAGCTTGAGAGCAACTCATAATACCAGCTTTAGGCTCCAACTGCTGCTATGTACTCAGTCACTCTTTACAGTGGAATCAAAGAAAGCTGTTTTCCTTGCCTTTCCCTTCTCTTGCATACCTATAGACATGAGTTAGTGAAATTTAGGTTTCTTGTAATTTCAGAAGCTACCTGTTTTTTTTTTTAACTAATCATAGAAAATATTTGGTAGCCCAGGTTGTCAAAAGAGCCAATGCATTGTCACTGAATTGAAAAAACTCAAGGTTCCTAAGCTACATAGTAGACCAAATCCTGGTCAAATAAACCCAGATATACATTTAGTTCATACCAACCACTCTGAACAGCCACCACCAGTAGATGTTTCTGATTGGGAGACCAATGACCCTAAGATCACCACATAGATATGTATATAGTAGAGTATAGCTGGACATCAATGCCCATTGCCCACTGTCAAGCTCCCCTTGGTTCTGAACTTTGCTTTTCTGGAATCTGAAGACCTAGCCACTTATACAAGGGAAAATCTCAGTAGTTTGGATGTAGCAAAGAATATATATGGATGAGGCAGATTCTCATGAAGTGGTTAGCTAGAGTCAAAAAACCCATGGCATTGATAATAATCATTATCTTGAAGTGCCCTATATGCTGATGTGTGTGTGTGTGTGTGTGTGTGTGTGTGTGTGTGTGTTATTGTCTCCTATGCTAATGTTCTTTTGAAGAACCTTGCATTGCTCAGTTTAATCCATGTGCTGAACTTCAGTGTTCTGGAAGCTTACAGCTCCTTATATCCAATACAGCATGAAGGAGTGTGAAAAGGAGTGGGTGTGGAAGTCATAATTACTGTGAAAATATGTATTTCTAGTGGGATGAATGTAATAACTTGTGGGAAAACTCAGGCATAGTAAGGAGGAAAAACCAATGTGTTGTTAAGGTGAAACAGAGGTACTCCTCTAGTTAGTACTTGGTTGATATTCTCAATCTGACCTCTATATCTACCAGCAGTAGGTAGTTGACAAATAGATACAAATATGAAGAGCCTTGAACATGGCCCTCCAAATTCAGGATGACAATTGAAGACAACAATCAGAGACTCTTAGGCATAAGAACTGAGTTCTGGGAATCCCGGTATAATTTTAGCAAATCCCATTAAATCTGCTACCCTCTCAGTAACTGCTGATTATAGTAACCACCTGTATCCTTCAAAGATATCTTAGCCTGCTGGCAGGGGCCTGTGTCCTTCAAGGATATCGTAGACTGCCGGTGAGAACCTGGTAACTCCCTTTTTGTAGTAAGCCTCTCTGTTCTTGGAGCCAACTCCCCCAAAAGCCATCAAAAGAGAGTTCCTCCAACTCCCTCTTCCCTTATCCCCTTTAAAAATTCCTGCTTTTCTTTTGTTAGCTGTTGATACTTTCATGCCTCCCTGATCTCAGCCTGCTTGTGCAGCTGGCCAAATAACTCTAAACTCATGGCCTGTTCCCTTGTTTCTTTTTTCACTCTCACTGGACCCAACAGAGAACTTGTAGTTGCATAATTTAGAACTAGAAGATTATTTTGATAAATGAACTAATCATAGCTGAAGTTGATAGGGAGCTGGTGCTGACTATGCAATGAATGACATATTTTATCAGGACATCTGCCACTACAAGGATTTTGTGGAGTTATGAAAATGGAATGTGCTTGCAATAATTTGCTGTGAGATGGTATTTCAAATGTGTTTGTAGATCTGAAGTGATAGCAGAAGGCTCTTGGGTCTACTGGTCTCCTCCTTGACTTGGAAGCAGCTATCATAAATGATGACCCACTGAAGATGTTGTATCAGAGGTGGAGCCACTACTAAAAACCATGTTTGAGGTCTTGACTTGAATTGACCATAGTAAACAACAAAGGGTATCATGGTGCAAGAAAAGTAATTATGTGTGAGCCTCTCCAGCTCAAAAATACAATCACCCACCCTCAAAGAGTAGGCAATTTAAACATTCTCTAGATCTTGGGGCTGTTACTACATGGGCCTGGATCTCACCCAAGTGCTGCTATGAGTAGGCATCCATGTATAGCCTACATTAGTTGTAAAGTGTAGTGGTTAGGACATACAGTCTAAAAGATCTGAATGTAAAACTTATCTTTTCAAACCTAGGCAAGTCTTTTAATATCTTTAAACATTAGTTTCCTTATCTCTAAAATGGAAATGAGAATAGTACTGACCTCAAAGGATTTTTTATAAAAAATTAAATGAAATAATTTGGGCAAAGAATTTATTCCAGCACTTTGCACACAGGTTTAACAGTAATATTATTTTATTTGGGGCTGAATAACCCAGAAGGTCTTTTGGAGGATATACCAATATGAGGTGCCTCTACCTTTCTTCCTTATTTTTCTGAGATAATATTGGATCTGTGCTTCCAATAAATGGAACTCAGGGGCACTGAATGTCCATTGAGCTATTTTGTCCCTGGAATGTGCATTGACTGCAGGGATAGCGATGGGTCAAACTGCATCCTGCAGAGAGTGGAACACAGGTGAGCAATACAAGAAGCATTGTTCTATGGAGAATTTAAAACCAAGGCAAATAGTCAAATCTAGATGTATTTCCAAATAAGCTAGATAGTATAGAAGAATTTTGATCCAGAAAACAGAGTGGAAAGTGGGAAAATTACTTAAGAGCCAGAGAGGGCTTGGTTATAACCTAACTCCACTATACACAAGTTGATTAGCCTTGATCTTCTTAATTAAACCTGGTTTATATTCTGGCTCAGCTGATTCCTAACCTGATTGTCTTATATTTCTGAATTACTTATATTTCTGTTCTACAGTTTTTCATCTCTGAAAATAAAGATAAAATGAACATAAGTCACATAGTGCTTATGATAATTACATATGGTGATCTATAAAGAGCTTGGCATATACAGCATATGGGGTACAGTAAGCTCTAAATGAATGTTAGTTGTTGATGTTAAACAGGGTAAAGGAGAAGCATAGAATTCTGTGAGATGTGAAACATACACAAGTTTTTTAGGGTGCCTTTGATCACAGCATGAGCAAAGGGGATTGACTCAGATTATATGGGCAAAATATCCCCCCAGCTGTTCTGACTGCCTGATATATAAGAATGACATATGGAAACAGTTCAGAATGTGGCGCACTATATCCACAATGGAGATACTGAACTGCTCAAAAAATACTATCTTTTTCCATTTGGAAACCTGAGTTGCTGGATTTGTCTCAGTTGCTTGAGCCAATTGTAATCTATGAGTATCAATTATGAGTTCTGGGTAGCCTTAAGTGAAATATACACTTAATATACATTTATATAGAAATATAAATGCCTCTATATTTCAAGGTTATCCTTAATGGCCAGTGGTCCTTATACCTTTACAAAGTTGGTAAGACATGTGCAGAGATATTTCCTTCTTGGAGAAGCAGGCACAGAAAAGGACTATCTTAAGTAAGAAAGATATTCATAGTTGTTCTGGATGACATTGGTTTGGATGGTGCAGAGCTATCTAGGACTAGGATGCCAGGATGAGGTCGGAGATGAAAAGTGACTCCAGCAGCTAGAAGACTGGGGCCATGGTGACAACTACATATACTCTTTTCTCCATTGGGAAAATTAGCCTGGAGTTTATTGAGTGTGGTAAAATTGAGTAGAAGGCAGCAGTGATACTCTACACATTTCAGATATCAATAACACCTTGATTGACCTGAGGGTCGCAATCTGATATGGCTGGCATTGTGTTAGGCACCATATAAACAACTTGGGTGTCCAGGCCTTGGTTTAAGAAAGTTCAAGGTCTTCCCAGAGGTGTTATTGCTTCAAATGGCTCAGAAATACCTTGACTTGGGGTTCTTATGAGATTAGCTCATAGGAATCAATGAATATATCTTCTAGGTCGATAACAAACTTCTGTCAATGAGGTTGTATAAAATTTGGGGTCAACAAACTATGGCTCATGGGCCAAAATACACCATTAGCTTGACCTATAAGCTAAGAATGGTTTTCATAGAAAAATAATTACAACTTATTTAATGGTAGGGAATACTAGCTTTGAAACCCAATTAAGTGAAGTTTTATTCCAAAAAAATCAATTTCTCATTAGTAGACCTGTATTATCAAAATTATACTCAATCATTATTGTACTCAGAATTTTGTCAATAAAATTTATGGAATTTTTTCTTATTGTATAAGCATTTATATAATATCTGAATTTACTCTTGGCTCATAAATCCTAAAGTATTTACTGTCTGACCCTGCACAAAGGAAAACCCTATCTAAGAAAATAAAATTAATAATAAATGATGCTAGCTTATATTTATAGATATTTATTATATGCTCAGGCATCATTCAAAGAAGTTTACATGGATTATCACATTTATTCCTCACAGTAGTCCTATTTGGCCTTATTCTGAGTATGTTCATTTCAATTGTTCAAAAACAAAACACAGAACATATACATGTGCTTTGCCCAAGGATGCAGAGCTAGGAAATAGTGGACCAAGTATTTGAATTCACAGTCTAGAAATCCACACTGTCAACTACTGAGTTATTTTTTTTTATTGTATTTTTCCATTACCATTTAGCCCCCTTATACCCCTATCCCCCAGCAATTACTGCAAGGTTGTCCATGTCCATGAGTCCTTTTTCCTTTTGTTCAGTCTTTCCTGGATTGGGTATCTCTAAGGTCAAAAAGTTGGGCAGCACAGTCAGACTAATCAAGGGGAAGGTCATTTTCCCTTTCTTTCTCTTTATGTCAAAGACGTAGGCCTCTCAGAGTTCAGCCTTGTGCTCTAAGAGGTCAGTGATCAAAGGAATGGGTATATTACAGCTGTAGCAATTCTGACATAGATGTAGCATCCTGTTTCTCTTGCTCAGAAGGATCACCAGAGCTTTTGTGTGGATTAGGAGGGTTGATCCCTCCCACAATTCAGCTTTAACATACATTTAGGAGTACCAGGGATTATATTCTAAGGGGTACATGCTTGGCAGTGAAACAAACCCTGAGTGTTGGGATGATACCCCAATCACATTCATGAGAAGACAGCAGTTATTCTTCCTCCATGCTCCCAAACACCTCTGGGTCCAGGAGTTCAAATAACAGAGGAGATAGGCCCTCAAAGAATACAAACAACCCTGGCAGCAGAATGCAGAGTTAAAACAGAACATACAGATTTTCAAAGTTTCAATTTGCTTTCCTTGGAAAAATAACAAACAAAAAATATCACTAAGCATTAAATATAATGCTTAGTAATTTATGTGGGATAAATACTCTGACCATAATCAATTTCTGGTTATCAACACAGAACCAGAGTTGGAAGAAATATTACTATAAGTGATCCGAATGAAGGCAGGGCCCTGCTTTTAGAACTGAAAGTTTTAGCACTCTACTTCTCAAACAAAATGGGATGGCTGGCCACCTTAGGCTGATTGTAATTATTCAAGTAGTAGATACAGTCCCTAGCACAATATATGACACATAGCATCTGTTTAAGAAATATAGATGAGGGCTTCTGGCCAAGATGGAGGAGTAGGTAGATATGTTGCATCTCCCTCCACAACTGAGAAGGAATACACCCACCTCAAACCTAGAGACAACTAGAAATTCCAGAAAATCAAGTTGCACAGAAGTCTAATAAACAAAAATATAATGAAGAAATATGCATCCTGACAGGTAAGAGCAGTGGAGCCAGGACAGAGAGAATGCATTTTGGTGGCACTGCAGCTGGGGCAGGACAGCAGCAGTAGCCAGCCAGTGGGAAGCTCAGCCACACATTTAAAAAAGAAAAAAGAAAAGAAAAAAGGAACATCGGGGAAGTGTTCAGAGCACGAAACCAGACATTACAGCTCATGTTCCAGCTCTGGAAGGAAAATAAAGCCACGTTGCTTCTGGCTGTGAAAACCAGTGGGTGTTGGACTAGAGGAAGAAACTGCAGTCTCTCAGCAGAATCCATTTGTTTAGAGGTCCCCCACTGTCCTGGAACATCCACAGATCCACCCACTCTGGGAACCATGGCCAAGGCAAGAGTTAGAGGGGGTGCCTGAAAAAGGGGCAAGTGCTGAGCAAACAGCATTGTTTCTTCTCAGTATCCCCCTCATATATAATGCACGAGATGGGGAAGCAGGTCACCACATGTTAGTGAATACCTAAGGCTCTGCCCTTGCAACATAACAGCTCTACGTAAGACACAGAGGCAAACATAGGAGCCTGTCAACTTGAGGAGACAGAGAAGCATGGCCCAAGAAAGGGAACAAATCAAGGTTCCAGTGGGAACACTAAGCAACACGGAGATAACCAACCTAACAGACAAGGAGATAGATAACCTAGCAGATTCAGAGTTCAAAATGCTGGTGATAAAGATGCTCACAGATTTGACAAATGTGCTTGAGTATGGCAAACACAGAAGGGAAGAAGTAAAAGCTATACTAACTGAAACAAAGAAACATACATATGAAACCAATGGTAAAGGGAGGGAAACTCAGGCTCAAATCAATTATCTGGACCATAAGGAATAAATAAACAGTCAACTAGTACAAAATGAGGAAACAAGAATTTTTAAAAATGAGAAGGAACTTAGGAACCCCTTGGATAACTTTAAATCTGCCAGCATCCAAATCATAGGGGTGCCAGAAGGAGAAGAGGAAGAGCAAGAAGTTGAAGAACTGTGTGAAAAAATAATAAATGAAAACATTCCAAATTTGCTAAAGGAAATGGACATACAAGTCCAGGAAATACAGATTCCCGAACAAGTTAGACCCAAAGAGGACCATATAATATAATTATAATTATATTATAATTAAAATGACAAAGGTTAAAGATAAAGAGAATCTTAAAAGCAGCCAGAGAAAAGAAGATAGTTCCTATAAGGGATTCCTGTAAAACCATCAGCTGATTTCTCTAAAGAAACTTTGCAGCCAAGAAGGAACTGACAAGAAATATTCAAAGTAATGAAAAGCAAGGACCTACAATCAAGATTACTCTATCCAGCAAAGCTATAATTTAGAATAGAAGGGTAGATAAAGTGCTTCCCAGACCAGGTAAAGCTAAAGGAGTTTATCACCATCAAGCCATTACAATATGAAATGTTAAAGGGACTTATTTAAGAAAAAGAGGACCAAATTATGAACATTAAAATGACAGCCCACTCACAACTAGCAACAATAGAACCTAAAAAAAAAGAAAAAGAAAAATCATGAAATATCATTTCAGAAGAACCTATGCATTCCTATGCTCATAGCAGCACTATTTACAATAGTCAAGTGATGGAAACAGCCTAAGTGTCCTTCAATGGATGAATGGATCAAAAAACTGGTACATTTACACAATGGAGTATGATGTAGTAGAAAGAAAGAAGGCTCTTCTACCATTTGTGATAGCATGGATGGAACTGGAGAGGATAATGCTTGTTGAAATAAGCCAAGCAGCAAAAGACAAAAACCATATGAGCTCATTTAATACAGGAAATTAATGAACAAAACAAACAGTTGAGCAGAATGGAATCAGAGATATGGGGGGAAAAGGGAGCAGAATAATTGTGACTAGAAGGGAGGGGAGAGGAGAGAAAGTGGGGGAAGGGTTTAGTTGAGGAGGTAGTGTGCAGGATCTATGGACATGGACAATGAGAAGGAGATTGACCATAGGAGAGGGGGTGGGGAGGATGGGGCATGGGAGAGCAATGAGGGGGGAAATGAAACAATTGTAATACAATAATAATAAATAAAAGTTTTTAAAAAGAACCTAAAGAAAAAAACAAACTAAGCAAACAACCAGAATAGGATTAGAATCATAGGTATGGGGATCATTTGGAGGGTTATCGGCTGGGAGAGGGAAGGGGGAGAAATGGGGAAATGGTGCAGGGATTAGGAAACAAATTGGTGGGTACAAGATGGACAGGGGGAAGTTAAGAATAATATAGAAACCATGGACATGGACAACAGGTGGGATTGACTTTGTGGGGAATAGGTGGGTGGGGAGGGGGACAGAGGGGGAGCAAAAAGAGGATGGATGTAATACAACAACAATAAAATTTTAAAAAAGAATAATATAGGAAAGGGTAAAATCAGGGAACTTATATGCATGATCCATGGATATTAACTAAGGGTGGTGGGATTGTGGGAGAGGAGTGTCCTGGGTATAGGGGAGCAACGGGAAAAGAAATTGGGACTACTGTAACAACATAATAAAATATACTTTAAAAGGAAATATAGATGAGTTGAATGACTGCTAGAGATTTCCTAAAGTACAGTAAAGCAGATACTCCCTTCTCTGACTCATGTCTGGTGGCCCAGATATGGATTTGTCCTTTAGACACTGGCTCTCCCACTTAATAGCTGCTCCTGGCCTCAATTTTCCCATATATAAAACCTAGATGAAGTCCTGGGAGGATTAAATATAGTGAGGAGTGAGAAAGTGCCAATGGCATTTCCTGAATCATAGTAATTGCTCAGTAAATGCTAATTAACAAACAGCTTCCACTGTGCCCTTCCTTAACTCCCTTTGGGCTTAACAATCAGTGATGTAGTTTACTCTTCTGATTTCTTTGGATCCACTGAATCTGGATTTAAATGAAAAAATAGGGTAGAGTCAGGGATTGGAAAAGAAAAACACACTGGAATGCCCCAAATGGGATTTACTCTGGAAGTCTAAACCACATGAGTTTGGTGTAGTTGACACCCAGAGTAATTTGAGGGCTCTCCCAGATCCCAGGGAACCTGGGAGCATGCACAATTCCTGGCATAGATCTCTCCCTTTAGCTGTTAATCTGCTTGGAAAAACAGGTTTTAAAGGATCTACACCTTAAAATGTATAAGCTTGCATCTTAGAGTTTTAAAAAGTGAACAAAGATTAAGGACTTGGAGGGGCACAGGATCCTGAAATTCAGCTGAGAGGAGAGAAATGGAAAGGAGAAATTAAAAGCAGCCAAAAATACACTTCTCAACCCAGTCTCAGTTTTGCTGAAAGTCAGCCCTGTTGATACACATAGAGTTTTTGGTTTTTAGCAAGAAAGACTTTTCTGAAGAGTGAAAGGGGAAAAATCCTCTATGCTCCCGAGTTAACAGACTGTTCTGCTGAAATAAGATCTGACATGTGACTCATTCCCAATGTAGAACAACATCTGGAAATCAGCTTGCCACCCTTTCTTTGCACAAGTAAATGCCTACCAAGTGAGGACATCCCATCCTGGGAGGAGAAGAATGATGTTTCTGCCAAGCCAAGTGACAATTGAATCGCTCCTAGTGCTGAGGGAAGGCTGAAACTGAATCTTCCTCACTCCACCACCTGCCATATGGCATGAGCTAACTGGAGTGAGAGAATGTCTTGTTTGAGAATGTGATACAAAGAATTTTCTCTGTGCTGTCAGTTCCTGGGTTCCCCTGGGATGAAAATATAGCATTCATTGTAAAAAGTGGCAGTGCCTAACTATGTAATGTTGGGAGAAATTGCAGGGAAATAGCAACAGCTAACATTTATCAAGTGTTTAATATATGCTGAGCATTTTATTTGTTACTTTATTAATCCTCACAACAACCCTGGGAGTTATTATACTCATTTTTCTGAAGACAAAGGAGTGATGGCTGTAAAGCTGCCTAAGGTTTTACATCTGACAAGCAGTGGATTTGAAATCTGAATACTGGCTACTCTGACCCTAGAGTTTAGGCACATCACTATCATGATGGCCTTCTCCACTATATAAACCCAGGGAACTCTTTCCTCCATGCTTCCCAGGAGTCTGGTCCTACTCTTCATATCTACTACTAACAATGCATTCTTCTGGGCACAGAAGAATTAACATTCTTTGGCTTCTTTTTGGACTATCTAAAATGGCTAAAAATAAGGCTGGGAAACTCCCAGTATCCACACTTTTGGGATGGCCTACCCAGGTCCACCACAAATAGATATGCATTTCTTGCATTCCGCAGATGGAATAAGCCAAGTTGTAATTGGGAACAAGTGAGAAAAGAAAGTTCTTGCTCAACTTGTCAGGCTAATGGAAGGGGGCTCTTCTGTAATTCCTCCACCTGAAGGAGATGAATCTTTTTGTCATTTGCCAGCTAAGATGTACCATGGGCTAGTGTAAAAATAAAAGCAACCTGTTGACATTCTGATATTCATTACACATGAAGTTCAGTGGTGAAAGGCTGTTTTTGTGAACCTCTAAGACTGCATTCCAACACGCCTCCAGATAGCCTCATGGTCTCCCAGCTCTGTCCCTGTACTTCTCTTCCCTGAGCAATGTCATCACCTATCTCTAGGCTGTGGTCTCTACCAGCACACATAGTATCACTCGGTGAATTACAAAAAAGCAACTGCACTGGGAAGGCAAACTAGCAGAAAGATGCCTCTTCCTCAGGGCTGATGCAGCCCCAAGCCAACCATGTAATTTGTGAAATGGGAATGCAGAATAAATTTTAGCCCCTGTTCACCTACCTTCCCAGCAGGTTGTAGAGGAAACAACCTACTTAATTTTGTACAGTGATCCTACTCCACCTTCCCAAACCACACGGTCTCTTTCCCTCTTGAAGTTGAAGAGCATTTCATGTATCTGAGATTTAGAAAATTATGTTGAAATTAGCCCTGGATCTCTCCCCAAGTAGATAGTTAGGCTATTATGGCAAGACTGGCCAGTTATCTATTTTTATACTCCTCACAGCACTCAGATTTGGTCTGAGCATCTGGAAACCAGTCAATAAATAAAGAAATGAAATTGTGGTTAGTATGGGAGAAGGACACACAAATATGGGAATTTTCTGTGCCCAGAAAAGATATCACCTCCTGCCTATACCTTATCTATCCCACCCTGCTGCACCCATTATGTAACACCCTGCTATCCAGCATTCTTATATAACCTAAGTCTCCCTACTTCAGAGAGAGAAAATAAAACCTTAGTTAAAGGAAAATTTTCCTAGGAACTACAGAGATGGCAATTTTGTCCCACTCTTACAAAGTAGATTTGAGCATCTTCTGTTGTTCTCTTTGGAATCCAGAGATGAATGATTGGCAGTTTGCTAATATCCAGAGGCACCTCAGCCTGCCAAGGTTCATGTAACTCAACCACTTCTGCATGTGCTCACTGTAGCAGGAAACACAGGCTGCTGTCTATAAAACAAGAGAATACCTCAGGGAAATGAATACTCCTGTGAATGGCAAGATTCATATCTTGAAACTACATTGGGAGGTGCTGAGGAAATCTCTATTAATCAACTGAAAAAAAAAGGAAGACCATTTTGTTTCAAGGTTAGCCTATAGTCAATAGCTGGAAGGATTTTCAAACAATGAATTCTATTAAATGCTGAATTAGGTACTCAAGGGCTAGAGGATGGTTGGGTATATAGTCTGGTAGGTGAAAAAATACCATAGAGTGTTTGGAGGTATTTAAAGAACTACTGAGGAAAAGAGAAGAAAGCCCTAAATTCCTCTGCCCCTAATCCATTTTGAGATCATTCCTTCTGTAGGGTTTTTAAAAATTGTGGTAAAATACACATAACATAAAATATAACATCTTAACTATTTTTATTGTACAGTTCAGTAGTGGTAAGTAATTAACATTATTATACAACCAATCTCCAAAACTCTTTTTATCTTGCAAAGCTGAAACTCAATACCCATTAAGCAACAATGACCAATTTCCCTTTCCTCTAGCCCCAGGCAATCACCATTCTACTCTGTCTCTGTAAATGTGACTATTCTAGGTACCTCATATAAATGGAATTATCAACTTCCTTAAGGTTTTTATACACTTATTAGAGACCATTTCTTACAAATTTTTAGTTTTAATGTTCAAATTTCAGTCATATAAAGCCTCCTTTTGGCAAAACCCTTAACTCAATGGATTCTCCTCATAAGAAGCCTTTCTCCTTCTGCTTCTTAAGTATTAGATGTTCTTGGGCCTTTATCTTGGGTCCTCAGTTCTTCTTACTCTTCACAGTCTTTCTGAGCAGTTTCCCCATATGTCCATATTCTAAAGCCTTTTGAATTCATGTTCCCTCTCCTAGGTCTCCCTCATGTGCTCAACGCCATTGTATTTAACTGCCTACTTTTTATCCATACTTAGAGGCCTCCTAAATAAATCAAACTAAATATGAACTCATCACCCCCCAATTTGCTCTTTGTGTCCCCTACATCAGTGAATGACATTACCATCTGCTCGGTGGCTTAAGTAATAAATTTAGGACAACCCTTTTCCTAAGGACCATCTTTAGGACCTTCACCCCTAGCATCCACTCAGTCATCAAGACTTACAGATTCTGTCTTCTAAATGTATTGTTTATCTGAAGCATCTAAGAATGATGACACAAAGGAGAATATAATTCACTCTGCATGGAGAAGGCCTGATAGAACAGATGTTTCAGCCAAATAATTAAGAATGGCCCGGCAAGCAAGTGGCCAGAACAAACAAAGTAGCTCCTATAAAGGTACATAAAGAGGAAATAGCATTTGAGAAGAACATCAAGCAGTTCAGTGCTGCTGGAGCATAGAATCAAAGTAGAAAACATGAAGAGAAAGGTTAGCATGGGTGGGGGTCATATTTTTAAAATGGAGCAATAGTAAAAAGTTTTACAGAGCCAGTCAGAATTGTGATTCCAGATCTCTGGAAGCCATGTAAAATGAAGTGTGAATTGGATGGGAGGAGTGATACTAACAATAAATAAGGACTTCTTACATTCTTGATATTTTAACTACTCACATCATATAGGACTGCTCCATGTCTTGTCATGCTTTACTTCCAAACACGTGCCTCATTTCCCTGGCCCCATTTCCTTGCCTTATCTCCATTTTAGAACCTTCCACTATATCATTAAATGTGATACTTGAAATAATCTCTCAGGCTCTGAACTAGACTTCCTTAGCCAGGCTAACATTTTCACTTGTTGAAGTCAACCCCCATCCCAACATATACTCAAACTGGGGCTAGCTTGCCTTGTGTTCCCATTAAGTGGTTGAAAACTATAGACAACAAATGTAAAGGGTCAGAGTTCAGACTGAAAGGGGTATACGTAGTACGGGTTTCAAAATTAGGCTGAGATGAGATCAAAGCAAGAGTAGATTGACACATGATTGGGGCCCCAGGGAGGAGCAGTGATGACTGATTGCTGCACGCAATTTTCAGTGTTTGGGCTTTGATTTTATAGTTTGGCTGGTGATTGGAATATGAGTGGTTTGAGTTAATTTAAAAGGCAGAAAGCAGATCTTGGAGGTACTAGCATAAAGAAGTTGGATATTTCATGACAGTGCCTTAGGTACATTAAGCCTGGAGCAGCTCTGAGCTCTGGAAATTCAGATCATACAAAAACTGCCAAATAAAATGTTCTTCCTAAAAGCCAAAGTGCCAAGGAATGTAAGAGACAACTCCATGCTGAAAAGTTCTTTGCCCTGAAAATTTTGCAGGTTATCCCATCTCAGCTGGTGCCAACTAAGGTGGCCTGGCATGAGCAATGGGAAGATGCTATCATTAAAATGTGCCTGAGAATCAGAGCTGGTGAGTGGCAGCTCCAAAATGTTGAGGATACTGCCTCTACAAATATGAGCTATTTTCCATCCCAGATAGAGAGCCTGGCATCCTAGATTTTCACCTGTGCCATGGTAACACCTAGATTAGCCAACATCTTAGCCTTTGGCTAATTTATATATAATGCACCCTGTCTGACCTGCAGGTAACCCTGTGACACAATTACTCAATATTTCATTTCCCAGTTTCTCCCTTTGCATGGTTATCACTACCTACTGATGGTGGGGAACTTCCTCATAAATTACTCCATATTTTCCCCAAATAGTGGCTTCATCTAAAGAATGAAAAGCAGCATCATTTAATGAAATATTTTACTTCCATAGGCTAAAAATCTCCTTGATATCTTGATTCAACCTTATCATAGTTTTGAAACCATAGTTCTTGGCCATTCAATTCCACGTGCACCACGTGGTTCTACTATTTAAGCCCTCCAAACTTATTTGCAAATAAATCATATTAATCAAGTGTATTAATTAGGGTCTGACCAGGAAGAGAAAAAACACTCAAATATTTAGAGATTACAGGACTTTAATAAATGCAGGAAATTGGTTATGTGGGAGATGAAAAACCTGAAAAGCCATCAAGGAACAGTGAGGTAAGCTTAAGATACATGATAAAGGAAGGAGACAGGCTCACCAGAGCTCAAGGGCCAGGATCACTAAAAAGAACCTAGAACCAAGGTGGTTTTGTGCAGTGGGAAGTGGAGCTGTGGAAGAGACACACATGCTAGTATGTCTAGAGGTCATTGGAGCTAGATAGAACAGGAAGGAAATGACCTGTTTCATACATTGCCACTAACACTCTTGATATAGGATCCAATTTCTAATGAGACTTCACCATTGACTGGGATCAGTGAATAATTTTAATGGTGAACTATTCAAATGAAATATTACTGCCTTTGCACTAGTACCCCCAGCTGTAACAACCATTGCTACAAAAATCATCAGGGAAACAGTCTGTCTCTGAGAACTTGACATTCACCTGATCTCTCACTGGAAATTCAGGTTTGTATCCTTTCTTTGGAGGGTACTATTCAAAGCTCTCCACAATTGCATTCACCTGTCACCATCTACGGAAGGGTGGCCAGGTGCGTCTTTAAATTAGCTCTTACAGGCTTCCATCTGTACTACACCTCCTATGCATAGCAGCTAGGTACATTTGTTTCCCCACCTAGTGGGCTTGAGATTCACACATAGAAAGGTACTGCACCTTCCCAGAGCCACACCCCTTTTCAGAGCAATACATTTTTATTTGGAATTTCCATTATTCCAATACATGGCCAGAAAGTAGAGGATATACAGTCCAAACAACAGAACTTCTAGGCTCCCCCTTTGGCAGGCTTAGGGTGAGAATAAAAGGAGGTTGGCTGGTTTCTGGGTCCAGGGTGACCTTCTACTCCTGCCTGCCTGTACCCTCAACTGAAGAACCCTTAAAAGAGATGGTCAGCTTGGTAGTATTTCTGTTTGCTCCCCTGAATATTTTCTCATTCTCTATTTCTTCTGGGTTGTCCTTCAAATGACCTAAGGGTAACAGAATGGGATGAGGAAAAGGTAATTATCTACTCTGTTGTCATGCCCTTTAAAACCCTATTATATGTTCATCCTACTGCAGTTACCTGTCCTGACACTAAAGAATGAGTCTAGGATTCATGCCCCACCACCAGCTTCTAATCTCTCTCCTTTATTTTTTTTCTAAGATTTTATTTCATTATTTTTAGAAAGAGGGGAAGGGAGAGAGGTAGAGAGGGAGAGAGACATCAATGTATGGTTGTGTTTCACCTGCCTCCAGCCCACAAACCTGACTGGAGAACTGGTATGCAACCTGGTTATGTGCCCTGGCTGGGGAATCGAACCTGCGACATCTGGGTTCGAAGGCCAGCGCGCCTTATCCACTGCGCTACCAGCCAGGGGGTAATCTCTCTTCTTGGTTGCTTTCAGACTCCATTTTTATTGACTGGAGCTGGCTACTTACTACTGGCTCTTGAGATCTAAGTGTGCATATATCTTCCCAACTCTGTATTCAGTAATGTCACAATGGTGACTTGAAATGGTCCATAATGGTATATTTACACCATGAAAATTCTTTTTTTTTTTGTATTTAATTTTATTGTTGTTGTATTACATCCATCCCATTTTTGCTCCCCTCTGTCCCCCTCCCCACCCACCCATTCCCCCCAAAGTCAATCCCACCTGTTGTCCATGTCCATGGTTCCTTTATACTAGGTTCTTGTCTAAACTGCTCTACTTCCTTGCCTCTTCCTCCCCCCTCCCCACAAACCCCTTTCCCCTAACCACTGGAGGCCTATTCACTGTATTCCTATATTTGGTTCTATTTTGCTTGTTGTTAGTTTTGTTCATTACTGTCCTGTAATGGGTGAGATCATATGGTATTTGTCCTTCACTGACTGGCTTATTTCACTAAGCATAATACTCTCCAGTTCCATCCATGTTGTTGCAAAGGGTGCCAGGGTGACCTTCTACTCCTTTCTTTCTGCTGTGTAGTATTCCATTGTGTAAATGTACCAAAGTATTTTGATCCAATCATCCACTGATGGGCACTTAGGCTGTTTCCACCACTTGCCAATTGTAAATAGTGCTCCTATGAACACCGGGGTACTTAGGTTCTTATGAATTGGTGTTTCAGGGTTATTTGGGTATAGTCCAAGTAGTGGAATTGCTGGATGAAAAGGCAGTTCCATTTTCAGTTTTTTAAGGAAATCCCATACTGTTTTCCACAGTGGCTGCACCAGCTTACATTCCCACCAACAGTGTACAAGGGTTCCTTTTGTCCCACATCCTCGCCAACACTTGTTGTTTGTTGATTTGTTGATGATTGCCATTCTGACAGGTGTGAGGTGGTATCTTATTGTGGTTTTAATTTGCATCTCTCTGATGACTAGTGATGTTGAGCATTCCTGCATATGCCTCTGGGCCCTTTGTATATCTTCCTCAGTGAGTTGTCTGTTCAGGTCCTTTGCCCATTTTTTAATTGGGCTGTCTGTCTCCCTGGTGTTGAGTCACATTAGTTCTTTATATATTTTGGAGATCAGACCCTTGTCTGAGGTATCACTGGCAATTATGTTTTCCCATACAGTTGGATCTCTTTTAATTTTGCTGATATTTTCTTTAGCTGAACAGAAACTTTTCAATTTGACATACTCCCATTTGTTGATTTGTTCTTTTATTTCCTTTGCCCTTGGTGAAGTACCAGTAAACATATTTCTGTGTAGGATATCCAAAGATTTACTGCATATAATTTTCTCCAGGAATGTTATGGTGGCACTGCTTATGTTTAAATCCTTTATCCATCTTGAGTTTACTGTGGTGTATGGTCTAAGTTGGTGGCCTAGCTTTATCTTTTGGCATGTTTCCGTGCAGTTCCCCCAACACCACTTGTTGAAGAGACGGTTTTTATTCCATTTTTTGTTCCTTTCCCCTTTGTCAAATATTAGTTGACCATAGAATCCTGGGTTAATTTCTGGGCTCTCTATTCTGTTCCATTGATCTATATGTCTATTCTTATGCCAGTACCATGCTGTTTTGATGACAGTAGTCTTGTAGTATTGTTTGAAGTCTGGTATTGTGATTCCTCCTACCTTGTTCTTCTTTCTCAAGATTGTGGTGGCTATT